>CM065374.1:21463395-21735895 GCA_033032245.1 Poecilia picta
CCATCACTACACCTAAATGTTGGACCTGATCGCTGGTTTTTAGTTGTAATAACTGCAGCAGTGTGCTTCTCTTTAGGTCCAAAGATAACTTCAGGTTCTTTTTGTTCAGCTCGAGAAAAGTTTTGGCACATGCACAGGTTTATTTGTTCAGTGATTGGATAGGTTCAGAATCTCCTGGTGACATCATAAAGTAGAGCTGTGTATCATTTGCATAGTCAGTGGTTGTTGATCTTTCTGTTGCAAGGTGAGAGTAAATATCAAACCCTCTTCTGTTTTTTTTTTTCCCCATGATATTTTTTTTCTCCTCCTTGAAGTCTCCTTTGGGTGCTATATTAGCATCTCAACCGACTGCATTCCTGCACGAGGGCACAGCCCAGATGACGACAACTTTTGGGAGGCTGGAAGGCATTTGTGGGATGTTCATTTCTTTGCGATTTCAAACCTGATGAAGCCACACCTTCATGCCTGGATGCATCGATAACCACGCCCCCTTTACCTGGAAGTTCCACATGGAGTCGTTTAAATGCTACAAGTTACCAAAGCTTTCGTTTCATGTTAATTATGGAAGTATACAGACAACACAGTATTACTTCTGTTGTGGCAGAAACTCTCTAAATGAGATATTCTTATTGTCTTTTCATGCATTCAGATTAAATTGCGAAGGCATACTTTTTTCCTTTTTTTTTTGCTTGCTATGGTTTTCAGTTCTCCAAATATTTTATTTCAACTTCATTGGTGCACATTAAGATATGTGTCTCAAAAATATAAATATTCATACCCTACAATTGATCTTTTTGGGAATTATACTTGGATGTAGCCGAGTCAGTGAGTCAACCTGAAGAAATGATTCTGTTCACTCTGCTCATATAAAGCCTTTTCACAACAGTGCACTTTGCAAAAAATAGACAATCAGTAATTATTGCATCAGTCATCAATAAAGAGCTAATTTTGTAGCAGCAATTGGTTGCTGTGTGATAAATCTGTTAGTTTCAGAAACTCATTAAAAAATTCCCTAATAGAATTACTAAATATTATTTTATTCATAATTGAAAATATATAATTAATAAATTACATAAAATGTATAAGTAAAAGACTGAATTGGTTATGACAATATGAGAGATATCAGTGGTATTAAGATTCTTCATGAAAAACATGAACATGGCAAATTACTAAATCTGAAATTACAGTGACAACCACACAATTTATTCAATATGAATAAGGAGTGGGAGTAAATAAGTTCATCGTCTTCTCACTCCGTTTCAAGGTAAATTCAGTCTTGTTTGTCTAAATATAGTGCTGTTGCATATATTTCAGTGTAACTACATATTTCTCTGTTCCTCTCTTTGGGGTATAATATGCATTTTATTCTTTTACATGGCTCAAAATAAAGCAACAAGCCAAACTTGTTTCAAGACATGTATAAATGATGTTACTTTTTGCGTAGCAGTACATTTGGACTCCTAAATCTAACTGTTGTAACAAAGTACCTTCTTTGTTAGTTTATTGTCAGGCTGTTCCCACAGCTGTACGTGGCGGCAGACCTCTTGCAGAAACACTGTGCAGGGCTCTAGAATAATGTTACGGCTTTGATAAACCTTCCTGTTAGGTGCTAAAAGTCTCACTGTCTCTTGCTGTTTTGCAGCGTAAATAAACCACAGACTTGTCTCAACATGCAGCAGAAAATTATTAACTCTTTAGCTGTTCCCAAATGTCTGATTCTTTTGAGCTCATATTTTTAGGGTCGTCTTAGAAGAGGTAACCTTGATTTGTCTTCGCTCGGTAACGACATCCGTTCCAAAGAGGGTTGTCAGTCGAAATAAGGAGTTCCCAACTGGCCAATAAAGCTAAGAAGCAGTCCATTCCTGTAGTCAGTTGAATTATTTTCTCTATTAATATTTAATATAAGACTAAAAATCTAAATAGTTTATTGGTCTAATGTGAATATGATGCTTTGGAAATCTTTTTAATGACTCCCAACTTCAATCTGTTCAAAGTTTTATGCTTCTTTACAGCCTGTCTCACCCTGAAAGGAGATCGAGCTTTTTCTGTTGCTGCTCCTGTCTTATGGAATAACTTGCCTTTCCAGATCAGATCTGCCCACAGCCTGGATCATTTTAAATCGCTTCTTAAAACTTATTTTTACTCTTTGGCATTTGATTGATGTATTGTTTTGTGCTCTGTTTGTTATGTGTGTTGTTGTTCTTGTGCAGCACTTTGGTGCAGTTATGCTGCTGTAAAGTGCTATATAAATAAATTTGACATTGACATTGACATTGAAAGCTAAAGTTAAGCATTTCAGTCTGGTTGCTAAATCTGCCACTCACCGTCTCTCTCTCTCTCCTGCTCGTTCATACTTTCAGGTACAGGAGCAGGTCCACCCAACCCTGAAAGCAAAGGAGGATGCCCTGCAGCACATTGAAGAGCTGATCCTGCAGCTGCTCAACATGCTGTGTGTGGCCCAGCCTCGCACGGTGCAGGATGTAGAGGTATGACCTTTGCTTTCTCTCTCCTGGTAATTTCTGTCTTAAAGACGGAAACTTTTAATACGTAAAAGGCTCGTGTCTGTCCTCTTAATATGAAGAATCTCCTTGCCTCCCCTCTCGACAGGAGCGTGTGCAGAAAACCTTTCCCCACCCTATAGATAAGTGGGCAATTAACGACGCCCAGGCAGCTATTGAGAAACGCAAGAGAAGAAGCCCCTTGCTTCTCCCTGTGGACAAAATACACCCATTACTTAAGGTAAAGACTTGCAAAGCTGACCTCTCTCTCTTTCTTTCTCTCCCTTTCCTCTAGTTTAGGTGGTAGCTTTGGCAACTTGTCTAATGACATTGCCCCGGAGTAAGCCATCACCCTGCATGTTCAGACAGACGCTTGACATGATCTCAAACCAACCTGTGGATCGGTTCACATGCTTCGCTCTGTCTGATGTGTTTTGCTTTTTCTCCAATCAGGAGGTTCTGGGCTACAAAGTGGACTACCATGTGTCCCTGTACATCGTGGCAGTACTTGAATACATATCAGCAGATATACTCAAACTGGCCGGCAACTACGTTGGCAACATTCGGCACTATGAAATCACCCAGCAGGACATCAAGGTCTCCATGTGTGCAGACAAGGTGGGGAGCATCGTCGAGGAAGGAGCGGCTGCGTTCGCTCGCCTCTCGCTGATCGGTTCCATTTCGTATCTCTGCCACTCAGGTGCTGATGGACATGTTCGACCAGGAGGAGGACATCGGCGTGATGTCGCAGTTCACCGAGGAGCCCTTGTCGCTCGCGGAGCTTTCATATGACGAACTGGTGAAGCTTGAAATCGCAGAGGAGCGGCAGTATCTGCGGGAGCTCGATCTTATTATTAAAGTGTTCCGGAACCATTTCCTGTCCCACCCCAAAGTCTTCACAGATGAGGTGAGGAGGACATTAAGCCGATGGTGGAAACGTCGTAATATTGCTTTTAGAAGGGATTTCTCACACCCTTTGAAGGGTTTACTTACTCATCAGAGTTTTGAAACAGCTACAAAAACGGCGACGGTCCGGTTCATGTTGGATGCACAAGTTTGGAGTTATTTGTTTTTTTGCTACACCACTCATTCTCAAAATTGTACACACAGTAATGCATTCCTACTAAATGTCTCTTATCATATCTTATCAAACTACACTTCTCATGACGGACATACTTTTTCTAGGTATGATGAATTTTCCAGGTTTTAGCTCAAGCTGAATAATTTCTCCACTCTTAACTGGTTAAACCTGGTAGTTTCATTGCTTCATCATCCATGTGACTGTTTACATTACTAATTATACATGTAAAGGATGGATTAATTAATATAGAAAAAATAAGATGTGAAACATAAAGAGGAAAATCCGTTCATATTTCTAGAAAATTCTTTCCATAAGCTACACGAATTTGAAATTGTTACTCGGCTTCATTTCAGTCTGTGAGCAGCTTACTGCAGAAACAGCTTATTCACATATCAAACAATTTAAGCCAAATCCACTCTAAGATCATTTAAAGATTAAAACTTCAACTCTCTAATCTGTTAACTGGGAATTGGTATAAAAAAGTAACTTGAAACTTCCAGATATGCTTTCCCTACAGGCTTATTTTATGGAAAATAACATCCATTCACCACTACAAAATTGGGATTTTTTTTTTTTCGCAGCTAAGAACTTGATAGCACGGACTCTAATTGTTGTCAAATTTATGTTTTCTAAGGACTGCCTTTCCAATCACGAGTCACTCTGTTTACACAACGATTGCAGCAAACTCTTGTTTTGCTGCTTAAAGTCATCTCTCTCTCTCTCTCTCTCTCTCTCTCTCTCTCTCTCTCTCTCTCTCTTTCTCTCTCTCTCTGCCTCTCGAGGCTAATATGGGGCTCAAGCACTAAATTCCTCCAAACATATAGGGATAAGTACAGTTGAAAAAAAAAATAAATAAAAATGGAGTGCAGTGTGTACAGGTTTAGAAGAACTTAGTGGAAAGTTGAGTTTCATGGATTGCTGTGGCTTTGCATATTTTGGGTTGGGTAATTTGTGGTATAATTTGGGTGAGGAGCATAAACCTATGTGAGGGCCAGAGGAACACAGAACGTGTAATTAAGTTGAGACAGGAACAACATCTGCATCCCCCGCCAGAATAACCTCAATTATGTCTGTTGAAATACGGCATCATCCTGAGCGTCAGACGCCGAGAAAGCGCTTCGGTTAAGTAATGGTGTGGCAGGGCTGCTTTTTAAGACTTTGGCAGTCTGTAAACACTCGGTCCAGTTTTAGAGTCCCCGTCTTCTTTAGTGATTATTCTCTTTTGGAATATGCTGTTATTGTTTATAATCGGACTCTACAGGAGAGTGACGAGAAGAGGTCCACTTTTGAAAGTCCTGAAAAACTTGATTAATCTGATTTTATTCGTCTGATTTTAAAAAATGGACACATTCTGTGGGTTTTTCATTAAGCTACTTAAGTCGGTTCTATGCAATATTAGAAATGCATTAAAAGATGTAAATAAACAAATAATCCACTTTCATTTTTTAAATAAGAAAATAAACTTTTTATTGCCCAATTTCCAAAAACACAGCATTCCTTTAGTAAATTTCAACCTGGCAAATATAAAGAAATTGCCAATTGAGGAGTTTGGGGTAAAACATATTGACAGACAAAAGTGATTTTTATCTTAAAAAGCAAATGTATACATATAAACCGTATTTTACGGACTATAAGCTGCTACTTTTTTCCTGAACTTTGAACCATGCGGCTTATATGCTTATATGTGTGGCTTGTATGTTTACTGTTTTTTTACTTTGGTGGTGCAGCTTATAGTCCGGAAAATACAGTAGTTTCGACTTAATTTACTTAACTTTTTGTTTTTACTCCAATTATCAATGAATTAATTACTAAATTAGTTCCAATTATGTTCAAATAATCTTTTCAGCTATAGTGAATTTTGCGAGTTGCTAACAGTTGTTCAGGTAGAACAGTAAACGTGTGATGAAGCTGTTTGGCTCAGATGGAGACCAGAAGTGAACTTTTTTCACTCGTTTCCAAAGTGCCACTCAGAAACCTGGTAATGGCAGCATCATAGTGCGAGACGCATTTGTCCTGCAGGGACGAGAAAATCGGCTGATCAGAAGAGAGGTGATGTTAATACAGAGCCGTCCTTTGTTAGAATCTCACTTTAATGATAAACGTTAGCTTCACGTTTCATGCTCGCACGACCGCTTTCAGCTTATCGATTCTCTAAAAAGAATCAATAACATATTGTAAATATTTAACACTTAAATTATAACACCAAAGCTACTTGTCACACTAATGTAAAGATTACCTGAGGGTTGAAGGTCAAATTCCTAATGGCCTATATTTATAGTGGCAGTAATTTGAAGGAGGGGAAGAGAAAAAAAAGCTAATGGCTGATTAAGCATTCAGATGCCCTCTGACCCTGTTAAACTCTGGTAGAAATGGACAGCCTTGGACTTAATTTAGAAATGGCTTTTCAGCAGACAGCCTGTAACAGTCGTGCATTGATAATGTCTTATTATCATCAACAACCTCACTCGGAAAGATGTCTGAGCTAATTTTTATTTAAATATCAATTATTTCTTTTGTTGTCGATTGATGTTCAAGCAAGTGATGATCACATTTTGTGGAGGAGGAAAGGATGAACTTAATCACCTCAGGTTTAATAAAATTACTAGCAGAAAAGACTGGACAGAGAAGACTAGTGTGTTTGCTATATGTGGCCAATATACATAGAATTATGATTTCTCTTTCAACTGTTTCATCCAGAATACGTCTAACTCTACAAAAACACAAAATCTTACCAAGTTTTTCTGTCTAGTTTCCCATTCAGTCATCTTAGTACACTTAAAATAAGAAAACTGACTCACTTTTCAGGAAGATATAAGAGTTTAAGTTGGTAATTCTTGAATATTGATGAAAAAGGTGGGATTCCAATGGCAGATTGTTTCACTTGTAACATGAGAAAAATGCCTTATAAGTTAAATAATCTGTCACTATAACTTTTTTTTATCAATATAAGGAGGAGTTATTAAGACACGTTCCTATATTTCGCTGAAAAGTTACTTGTAATTTAGTTTTGTCTTATTTCAAGCTGAGATAGTTGCACTAAAAATCAGACCAAAAATACTCGACCTGTCAAGTTACTGTAACTAGAAAAAAGAGAAACGAAGTACTGATTGTTCACACAGCTCACCAGTTTTTTTTGTTGCAGGATGTCGAGGTGATCTTCAGCAACATCTTGGACATCCATGAGCTGACCGTGAAGCTCCTGGGTTTGATTGAGGACGCGGTGGAGATGACTGCTGACGGCAGTCCTCATCCACTGGTGGGCAGCTGCTTTGAAGACCTAGCAGAGGTAACATAATTTATCAGGGAACGGTTATTGTGGTCGGTTATTGGTGGTAATTAAAAAACAAAACTGACGATATGACCTGAAATGTTTTTTTTTGTTTTTGTTTTTTGTTTTTAGATTTTCTTCAGCTTGTGTCATTAGTGCATCTATAAACATCAGTAAATTTGAAAAATATGATTAAATGCAGTGACTGTGTGCAGTTTAGTCAAATGAATTTTAAGTATATGGCGTTGGTTTTTCAAAAACAATATTTGTGTTTGTTTATGAATGTGTGCCATTCATACAGTTGCCAAAAAAAATTGCAATGGGTTTTTTTAAATCATCTTTCTTATCACAAAAATTGTGATAAAATATAAAAACTTATATCACCCACTCCTATCAAAAAGCATAAAAATCTGTTCCATAACATCTTTTTTTTTAGCTTGTTTTTCATGTTTTTGTTCAATCATAAATAGATATTTTCAGTAAACTGTTCCAGCTTTGAGTTTTAGTAGAGCAAGTAAAAGCCACGTACCTGTAAAAATATATATATTTGATATCGGCTTGCAAATTACATCAGATTTGTTTGTTAAAATCCAACATTTGGTCAGTAATTGCCAAAATGAAGGCCGATAATGAAACGTAATGTTGGCTTTCTCACCATTTGTGCACTAGAAATAGCTAAAGGCTCAGCACAAATGAGTAAATATAATGACAGCATGAGTAGCTGGTTATTTCTGCGTGAATGGCTGTGTTTTGATTAGTAATGCTCTGACTCGTTCTGTGTGTTTGCAGGAGCAGGCGTTTGACCCATATGAGACCCTGTCGCAGGACATTCTTGGCAAGAAATTCAATGAGCACTTCCATGAAATGATGCAGAGACAAACAGTTTGCCAACACTTCGGGGTGAGGTTTGGACCGGAGCTCAGCCGCTCGGAGAACATTTTCATTTGTCTATCGGCATTCATAAAAAAAAAAACTGAAGAAAGTAGGGTTTTTTTTATGAATGCAGCTTTACTTTAATTCCCTGATTAAAGCTGCAGTGGCATGTTGTTAATTTGAAGGGGACATTACCTGCTGGATAGTCATCGGTCATTTCATAAAAACTAATTTTGCTGTTTGAACTTGCATCTTAAAGTTGCTTATTACACATCTACAACACGCCGGTAGCGTTCACACTCTGCACTTGTTCCTGCTTCTGTTTTGATCTGAGCGTGGGTAAAATACGGTTCGAAGGCATGTCATGGCATATTCACTGTCCTGTGTGTGTACGCTTGATTCTCTGCTGCCGTTTTGTTTTATTTGGACATTCCTCGCGAGAATAGCATTGAAATAGGCCTGGTGGGGTGCAGTTTGGCAGCCTTTGAAGATGAAATATTTGCTGTTGTTTTCTCAGGCCAGAGACTATTGTGGCTAAGTGAAGCATTGCAGGGTTTCAACTCCACTTAGTGTAACATTATTTGTGAAACGGGACAATTTTCTGCTCGTTTCAAGCCTATAAACCGAAATGCCTACTTCTCATTTATTGTATACATATATAAACGGAGCTCTCTCTGTATCTTTTCATGCCGCTAAGCACTTGTTGAAGTCAAAACGAGAACAGCAGACTGTGTGTACTTAAACGGTGTTGTGGCTCAGATCGAGGCCTCGCTGCGTTTACCACCAGTCAGACCTCAGTTAGCCGCCGTGCCCCGAATACTCACGCCCAGTGTTTATTTTCACGTACGCTGCGCGTGAGAGACAGTGAGCACGGGGAGTGAAAAATATGCTTTTAATTTTGCCTTGTATTGATTAAAATCACACAGGTGAAAGCATTTTGTCACACATTGGTATACAAACACACAAAGTATTTTATTATAATTTTCTCTGAAAGTCCAACAAAGAATAGTGCATAATTGTTTAAAAATGAGGAAAAAGTATCTACACTTTTCAGATTTTGTAACATTTTGAAACCAATGCATTATTTTTTCTTCTAAAGTTACGACTTTGATGGCTTTTCAAGGCAAGTGGATGGCAATCGATTTTATTTAGAGCCATCAGACTGCAAGAGCCTTCAAATTTCAGATTTGTTTTACTTGCAGAGATTTTTAAAATCTTTTTCCTCCTATTTCACAGCTATGCCCTGCTTTGTGGTGTTCCATCAAAAAAACACAAATAAAACATGCTGAAGTTTGTGGTTATTGCATGACTAATTAGAATACGCTGTATTACTTCAACTTTCATGTTCAACTAATGGTTATTTTAGTTATAATTCTGATTACTGATTAATTAATATCTTAAAAATATATTTTTCATTTAAGACTTTTTAATGCAATCAGAAATGCACTAAAATATGCAAATAAGGAATTAATTTAAATTAATTTTATTTCCTAAATAACATGCTTGATCAGTGGTAGCACAGGATGCATCTGCAGCTGAAAATGGTCTTTATCAACATTTGAAAAGCTCTGTCCCTTCTGCTTGACTTGACATTAATACAGTGTAGAACTGAAAATGTGTTTTAAGTATGAGATTTTTTTTTTACTGAATTTGAACCAGGTGAAGCTAAAACTGTCACTTGCATAATTTAGTAAATTATGATAATTTGATAATTTAATGCATAGTTGTCACTTTTAATGGACATTCAATGCAACTTTTATAGCAATTTATTCACCATTAAGTGTTATTTACCGAATGACACTTCATGACAACTGTCATAAACATTCAAAAAGACCTCTTTATATTCATGACAGATGTTATGTCATGTTTTTGACAGTGTCATGTCAGTCTTATGCACACCCTTTCAAATAAAGCGTTACCTTAGTAACACTTTATGGTAAAGTAACCATTTGAAATAAAATTGATAATGTGTTATCTCAAATCCTGATAAAACATGTGCAGCTCAACACAAAGTATAAAAACCATCACTGACTGCAGTAAACAATCTATTTATTGTCAATATAATTTCCTGACGTAGATGTCTTCAAATACACCATCCATCCTCTGATGGAACTGGACCCGGTTCAGCATGATGATGGGACAGAGAGAAACTCTCTTCCCTGAGTTCAGCTACAGAACCTGCTTTCTGATCTGCAGCCCCGGCTCCAGAAGAGCTTAGCAGGGGAGCATTGGACTATTTTGGGGGCCACACTAAACAAGATTTGTTATGCCTTTAATATAAATACATAAATCTTTATGTAACATTTCAAATAGGATAATAGTTTATTAATACAAAAATATACAAGTATATAAACGATGACTTGTATAAAACTACAGAGAAGAAATATTACTCAAGTACAGTGCAGTAAAACTATTCTTATAAGTACCTTTTCTCTCCAAAAGTTACTCAAATAAATGTAACCAGCAGAAGGCATACTTCCTAGATCTCTGTGACTTCATAGACCTTTGTGACTTCATAGACCTCTGTGACCTCACATACCCCTGTGACGCCATAAACCTCTGACATCACATGCTTCTGTGACGCCATAGACCATTGTGATGTCGCGCACATATATGACGCCACTGGTCCATGTGACGTCATCTATTTTTTGACGTCATATATCTTTGTGGTGTCACATGTCTCTGTAAAGTCACAACCTTTGTGACCTCATAGACCTCTGTGATGTCACAGACCTGTGACCTCATAGACCTCTGTAACTTGGAAGTCATAGGCCTATGAAGTCACAGAGGCACATGACGCTGGCCCCACCCCCTAGTGGAAAGAGAACTGTCCTCGACAACCCAACTGTTGTTATGGCAGACGTAACGGACCTCAATGAGTTACGCGAGACATTTTTTGAGTCATTTTGCCTTATTAACCAACACTGTCAGAAAATGGGATGTTTATTACCGGTTACCTTCGCGGTGCGAACGTGGTAGTTCCCCTCCATCAGTTTCATTCAACTTTCTTGCGTTATTCCAGACTCATTTTTGAATTTGGAAATGTAATAAATTGTATTCCGCCTTCTCCACTTTCTAGGTAACGGCTGTTGGGAGTGCATATTCCCCACTGACAACTGATTATTCGTGATTATCTATTATTTTCCTCAAAATCTCTGACTGCAGCGTGTTTCCTATGATAGATATCGTCAATATTGTTGGAGTACTGTACTTTGAACGCTGATTGATCAGTTGCTGACAAGTGCCCGGGAATGATTGGGGGAGGATTGCTCAACGTCAGCATGGGGGCGGAGCCGGCCAAAAGAGACCCAATGCCGATTATTTATTTATTTATTTATTTATTTTTGACTTAATGCAACCTGTGTCTGAACTTTTCATGACAGTCTGAACAGCACAGGTCGGATTCTTTTTGAATGCGACCTGGACCATTTGGATATCCGATAAGTATCCGATTCAAATGTGACCTAAGATCCAGGTCACATTCATCCATTCATCACATTCACATTGCAGAGCACTTTGGCTGTTCACCTTATATCACTTCACTTTCTGAGACGAATGAGAAGGGCCTCCCTCCCTCCTTTCATCCTCTTCACCGTCTGCAGAGGAACCATTGAGAGCCTTCTGACCAGCAGTATCTCCATCTGTTCTGGGAGCTGCAAGGCCTCAGACTGGAAGTCACTGAAAAGAGTGGTGAAGACAACGGAGAGGATCTTTGGGACTCCGCTCCCTCCTGTCCAGAGCATCAGATGCGTCTTTAACCAGAGCTAACAGATACTCTGATTCCACTCATCCTCTCCGTGGTCTCTTCATCCGGTTGGCATCTGGCAGGAGATTCCTTAGCATCCGCTGCAGAACAGCCAGGCTCAGAAATAGCTGTCTCCCCCTGGCCATCAGATTGCTCAACAATCCCATCAAGTCTATCCGATGTTTGACAAATGTCATTATTCTACGCGCTGGGGGGAAAATACAAAAACCAGGATGGATTATCGGACTACAATGAGGATTATGTTCTTAATATACTGTTCCGGTCAGACAACAACTTCAAATATTTAAGCTAAGCTCCACCGTTAGCCCCCATGTTTACTTCCGCAAACACTGAGCACTTCTTCTTTTTATGGCGGTTCGCAAAACACTGAGAACGCTGACGCTACTGCGCCCTCTACTGCGCATGCGGGACACTTTCAGGCCGTTGGCAGTTCACACTGAAAATCACATGCAGGTTGGATTTATTTGGAAGTGTTAACGACCCTGCAAAAAAAATGCAACTTGACAAAACATCGGAATTGGGTCACTTCAGGCTGCAGTGTGAACACAGCCTTACTGAATACACATCGCAGCTTTTGCTGCAACAGGGTTCAAACATGAGGCAGTGACATCATCAGCCGCCTCTTCCTCCCCTCCTCATCTGTTGTCTCGTTGCGTACGCTCCTATGACCAGCCGGTTCTCTCCCACTCTCTCCCTCCCTGGCTGTCAGATGAATGCGTCCGTCAGCCTCCGAGCCGCTGCTGTCTGATCCATCTGGTATTGTGGGTAAATTACATCGGCTTTTAAAAATAGAACAGTCAGGCACACTGCTCACAATTTCTCTCCTGAGGAGGGAGAGCGCTGTGGCGCTAACGACTCAAAGCTCATCTCGTATCGAAGTGATGTCAAAAGACTAGAACTGAGCCTCAGAGTGTCACAGGAACATTGTGTTCAGAGTTTCATGTAGCTATCCGTTTTTTGCTTATATTTGAGATATGTTTACAATTGTAGATGCTCTTTTTTAAGCTTGACTTGATGTATAGATAGGCCTGTCACAATAACAAATTTGGCTGGGCGATAAATTGTTCAAGAAGTTATCGCGATAAACGATAATATTGTTTCTATGACACCATTTTTAAGTAAAACATAATGGTGATGGCATAATAATTATACAGAAACGCATTCTGAAACATCAGTAAACTTTAAATTCTAATGAACATTTAGCATTGGGACTGGAAGACAAATTAATTATGAAGTCTCAGAAAACAAAATTATCCTCAAAGTCTTTTGTCTAGTTTATGGCAGAAAGAGAAAAACGATAAATCACGCCATGGGAAGTTGTTGAGTTTGTTTTCATTTATCATGCAATTTATTGATTTATTGATTATTGTGAGAGGCCAATGTATAGCACTCATAAAAATGCTTTAATTTAAAATGTGTGTGTGAAGATGCATCCTAGAATAGTGGAAGCTGGATGATGCATAAAGGAAAGTAGGATCCTATCTTTCACCAACATCACATTTTATGATTCCAGCCTGCATGCTCAGGTGTGACGGCAATCAACACAAAGAGAAAGGAGTATTAAATTATTTCTGTCCTTAAGTTTTGCTTTTCAAGCAACTTTTCCACATTTTCTTTCTTGAGTCTGACGTCCTTCAGTGTGATATGAGGAACACAAATCAGTGCAGAACTACTGTGTGTTTTTAAAACGAATGCTACATGTACCGTATTTTCCGCACTATAAGGCGCACCTAAAAACCTTAAATTTCCTCAAAAGCCGACAGTGCGCCTAATATATGGACCAATATTGAGCCACAACAGGTCTAGCAACTACAGTGAGCAGCTGCCGACTTCATTTTCCCCGTAGAAGAAGCGCGCAGTGCATGCTGGGATGTTGTCAAAAAAGTTGTCAAAAAACTGGTTTGTTAATAAAGTGTGACTGACCTATCTACCCATAGACATGTCTATGTCTCTACCTATCCACCTAATAATCAGGTCGTCTGCAGGTCATCTAGCATCACGTTCTCCACCAACATGCTGTGCGCGAACGGAGAAGGGTGACCATCGTCTGGCCGCCCCATACCAGTCGCGGAAGGCTCTCCTCGCCGACCGGAATCGGACTGTTTTGTTGACATTCTTTATGTCAACAAAGTAGCTTTAGACATTTATCCGGGGAGCTTCGGCTAGATTTACCAAGGGACCAGCACCTATACATTTAAAGCCGTGGGGGTTGATGGAAGAGAGACAGAGGCTGTGGCGGCAGGTGTCTGTTAGTCTGTGCTAACCAGAAAGCAGTTGGGCACAATTTTGCAACACCAAAACCGTGAGTGAAACAATGACTAGTGCAGACTACTATATATAGTACTCGGGACCAATTTTTTTATTATTAGACATCCATATTTGTAGTGAACGGAACAAATCATGTCCCGTTCAATACCGGATGGGTGGCAACATAACTGTGACGTCTATTCTATGCGCCTTATAATGCGGTGCGCCTTATATATGAAAAAAGTTCTAAAATAGGCCATTCATTGAAGGTGCGCCTTATAATCCGGTGCACCTTATAGTGCGGAAAATACGGTAGTTGAACCGAGGAGTTGAGATGGCCGTCAGTAACTGGAGGATCTGTGATCATCCCCAATCAAAATTCAACTATTTGTTGTTCTGTCCACAAATTCTGCCTTTACTGAGGAGATTCACAAACAATATGATCAATATAAATGATAAAAATTGATATATCCATTAATTTATCATTCTGATAAGTAACAACTTATAGGATTGGTGTTTATTTCGGTCATCTTGCTGTTTGTGTGTTTCAGGACATGTAGTTTTTGTTTGGTCATGTGACAGTGATACAGTGGTTCAGGGTCGTGGGGGTTTAGCTGAAGCAGAGTCAACGCTGTGGTTGTTTTTCATGTTGTTGAAATGTGTGGAAATATGTGCAACGTCCGTAGAGCAATATTAATATCCAATACCTATATCGGCCCAGATTTCCATACAAGTTCCTCCCTAACAATAAGACTTGAAGTTTGAGCTGGTTATTATTTTCTTTCCACTTTGTGATTCTGTGTGTTTGTGTGTTCAAACCGGTTCCTTAAAATCTCAGTTAGAGACTCAAGTTTGTGGTGCATGGAGTTAAAATGTGAAAATGTTTTTGGATTTGAAAACATACAGAATGTAGTCTAAAAGAAAACCAAGTGAAGACAGAAACTTGGGCTACAACTAACAATTAATTTAACTATCTATTATTCTATTGATCATTTTGGCGATTAATTAGTCTTTTAAATATGGTGCATTCTGCAGATTTTTTTTCATTTAACCACTTAAGCTTCTTAATTATAATATTAGAAAAATATATATTTAAAAACTGCAAACAAATGAATTCCTTTTGTAGTTAATGAGTAGTTAATGAGTTTTATTAAATGCAGTCACATAGCACCACTTTAGAAAACGCTTGGTCATTTGTAGCAGCTAAAAAAGAAAAACTTGTAAAATCAACATGTGGAAAGCTTCGGCCCTTTTCTGCTCAATCAGCCATTTCATATTTGACCGTAATAAACGGTATTATTTTAAACATGTAGGCCGTTGTCAGTACTTCCCTACAGGTTGTGCAGTAAAAGTACGTGGCTTCGTTTCTTTTCTGCTCGCCGTTTTCCCCGCAGTCCGACAAGGCGCATCAGGCAGCTGAAGCCTTTGTTTTCCATGAGCCGGACTCTTCCTCCCCAGCCAGACGCTGTAGCTGCCGCTGTGAAGTCTAAGTACAGGGATATTGATTCCGAGTCATTTATCAGGGGATCAAAGATTAAAGTGGATACTTTGGCCCCACCCTGACAGTCATCGTGCCGGCTCGCTCGTCCTCCTCTCTGGCAGTCTCACACTGAAACATTTACATGGCCCGTGTGTGTTTTGTATGATTTCATTTTATCCTCAAATAAAAAAAAAAAAAGTTATTTAGCTTTCACTTCTGTTCTTGACCCCCTGCAGTCATGTGGAAAGACACCAGACTGAATTCATTTAGAAAACAAAAGTGACGAGTAATAAAAACTACTTTTGGTCACCGTTTGAATTTTATTTTGGTTGATAATTAAGCTGTTTTTTTGTGTGTAGAAGTTCAAAATACTACCATGCTGGTTTATTTTCCAACATTTCTAACTATTCTCATTTCCGTCTGCAGTCTAATATGGGAGGCTTTAAGGAGTGCGTTCAGTATGTCCTTCCCCAGCTGATGAAGGTTCCGGTGTACCACTGTCTGCACTACTTTGAGCTACTGCAGGTACTCATTATAACACTTTTGTTCCCTTTTCTTAAAAAAAATATTTGATATTTGCATGCTGAATTCAGAGTTATTCTAATATATAGTAGTCGATTTTTAATAGTAATAAAAAATAGGAAAAATGTGATTTTAATACCTTAGAAAACACTTGATGTTCAAATCTGTTGGTTAAAAACAGACAAAAATCTGCAAGTTTGATCCTTAAAATCTATTAAAATTACAGTATAAAAATATATTTTGTCATCTTAATTGTATTAATTAAATATTATTCAAAGATGGTTCTTCTCTTTTTATTTAGACAAAATGAATCTAATAATATTGAATATGCTGTAAAATATGAAATCTTTTCTTTGCAAGCAGTTTTTGATTTTCCTTGTGTAATTAAAGTGTTGGTTAATAACCCAGATCATTTGGGGAGAGGGACTTTATTTGTCCACTTTTGTTTTGGTCAGTCATGAGTTTTCTCTGTAAGGGCATAGAAATGCACTACAAAAACACAAAATGTTGCTAAGTGTTTTTGACCTAGTAAGACCAAAGCAACATACAAGAAACTTTGTATATGAGCTTGGTTTAAGTCAATAATTGCTTAAAGTTGATGGAAAAAGTACTAGCTATAAGGAAACTAATCAATACGGTTTAATCAATATTAAGGGATTATCGACTTATAATGACCTAATTTTTACTGTAATTGTGAGTTAATTTTGTCTCATTTCAGTTGGTGTCAATCTCATTTTCGTTTTGGGCCGAATCAAAAATCTGAATGTTATTAAAGGGCCGTTTGTACCAGAATCTCTTGATAAAACCAATAAAAATGTTAAAATATCAATCAATAGCTCTTCCTGGAGCACCCGCGTGAGGACGGACTCTGTAAGTCATGTTTTTAAAGTCGGAGACTGAAACACTTTTCCTGTTGGCATCAAACGAGTCACATTCTGTGCTCTTGTGCCGAAAGGTAAACTCATTTATTGGGTTAGAGATTATTAGAGTTTCAGAGCCATTGTTCTTCTGCAGCATCGTTTCTCATGCCAAACATCTGCTGGTATATTTTGATTGATATCGTGAGTTATAGTAATATGTTTCTGTTTCTGTGTCTTTTCCAGCAACTTCAGGAACGTAGCAAAGAACAAGACGACAGAGAATGTCTGAAACAGGCGATTACTGCCTTGCTTAACCTGCAGTCCAGCGTGGAGCGCATCTACGTCAAGCACCAGCCTCGTCGTAAACCTGTGTACGTTCCCACCCAGAGGATGGAAACGTTTGCCTCTCATTGGCTGAGTTCATTTATTGCACATATTTACACCAAAATGTCATTCTACCAGATTGTCTCTTTTGATTCGTTGGTATACTTTTGTCTTTTCCCCCCAGCGAGGCCATTTACCGCCGCTACAGCCGGCAGGTACGCGGCAAGCAGCTGGCCATCAAGCGAATGATCGAGATCCAGAAGAGCATCGACGGCTGGGAGGGGAAAGATATCGGCCAGTGCTGCAACGAGTTCATCACCGAGGGGACGCTCATACGAGCAGGCGCCAAGCACGAGAGACACAACTTCCTGTTCGACGGCCTCATGATCAGCTGCAAGGCCAATCAGAGCTCGCGGCTGCCGGGGTCCGGTAGCGGCGCGGAGTACCGCCTTAAGGAGAAGTTCGTGCTGCGGAAGATCCGCATTGTGGACCGCGAGGACTCCCAGGAGCTGCAGCACGCATTCGAACTCATTTTCAAAGACGAAAACTCCGCGGTTTTCTGCGCACGGACAGCGGAGGAGAAGGCGAACTGGATGGCGGCGCTGATGGCGCTTCAGTACCGCTCCACATTAGACCGCATGTTGGACTCCATCCTGCAGACGGAGGAGCAGCAGCGTCCGCTCAGGCTGCCCTCGCCGGAAGTCTACCAGTTCGCCGTGCAGGACTCGGAGGAGAACATCGTGTTCGAGGACCGAGTGCAGAGCAAGACCGGCATCCCCATAATCAAGGCCGGCACCGTGGTCAAGCTCATAGAGAGGCTCACCTACCACATGTATGCTGGTAAGCTGCTACAGGAGGTTCAGCAAACAAAATCTATTGTGTTGTTTCTATTGTATAATATTATGTAACATTTCTACTGGATTTCTTTGATATGTTTTAGATCCCAACTTTGTGCGCACATTTCTCACCACCTACCGATCATTCTGCAAACCACAGGAGCTGCTCACCCTTCTTATAGACAGGTACAGTTTAGTATGGCAAAAATACAGTGTAAGCACACACACACACACACACACACACACACACACACACACACTTTCTACTGCCGCTGTCTCTTTACAGCACCATTTTCCCATATTTAGTTTTACTGAAGTACTAAAGTATTTATGCCTCTTGAAAATGTTGACATTACAACCTTTAATGAATTTTATTGGGTCGTGATTAGATGTCCAGCTAACTATTATTTTAGTAATTGATTATTCCATCAATTATTCTGATGTCTAAGTGATTAATTGGATAAGACCACTGACACATTCTGAAGATTTTTCATTTAACTACTTAGGTTTTCTTTATACAATATTAGGAACGCATTAAAAAGTCCAAATAAATTATTTAATTGTTTTTTAAAATAAGAAAATAAACATTTTATTGCCTAAAATGCAAAAACATTTGAGACCTTTAGCAAACGCAAGATGAATCTGCAGCTAAGAAAAAAAAAACTTTTAGCCTCAACATGTGAAAGGTTCAGCTGTTTCTGCTTGACTTAACATCAGTACTAATAACATGACGAGTTTTTGATCAACTGATTAATGATTTGATAGCGTCAGTTTTTTTGTTTTTTTTTTTACATAATTTGAACCTGGTGAAATCAAAACTAAGCCATTTGAAGAGTTCTGGGTAAAACATATTTAAAGACAAATATGTTTTCTCATCTTCAATGCAAAATGTAAATATATTCAGTTCAACTTTGGCTAAATTACAGCTGTGAGTTTGTTGTTTTTTCAGCAAATTACGTTTTTTGAGTCTGTGCTTCAGTCAACGATTATTTCAATAATCGATTCAACATGATTAATCCACTTAATCGTTTCAGCCCTAGCTGTAATCAGTCCATTGAAATGTAACCTATTTTGGCTCCATATGTATTCCTGTTTTTCATCTGATCTACATTGAAGTTTGTGGTTATAATCTTTGCAGTCCAGGTGTTACAGTTTTACTGTTCCCTGTCCTAAATATCACAATATTTTCTCAGGATCAATATCCCCGAGTCAGGGAACGGCGACGACGAAGTGGCTATCTGGAACGGCGATCCGCCAACGACGGCCGAACTCCAGCGGTTCCGAAGGGAATACGTCCAGCCGGTCCAGCTCAGGTACCGCCGTCGTCCAAGTACAGGTCGTTCTCGTTCGGTTCGGCGTTTCTCCAGGAATGTGGAAAGTCCTAAATGACATTTATTTAAGTGATAAACATCAGTTTGGGAAAAAAATAAACGTTCACACGGATTTGAACGGCTCCCTGAATAAACTTTCCTCGGACGATTTGATCAGTTTAAGATGCCGTTATGTTTAATTTGTGCGGCACAGAAAAATGTTTCCTAAAAATGTAATGTGAAGCGAAAATGTTCATTCAGTTGGACAATTTTATGAGTCAGTTGCCGCAGATTAAAATCCCTAATTTTGGGTGCTATAGTTAGTTTAGTTTCTCTATTTTTGTGTCGCCTCAGTTGAAGTTAAGTGGACATTTTTATTCCAACACTCCCAGATGTTTTCTGGCTTTTCACAGGGCAACAGCAGAGACTGTCTTTGCCTTATTCTGGTCTTTAGCTTCCCAAAGAAGCTAAAGGGTTCTTAAATTGAAGTCTTCAATTTAAGAACCCAGATATTCTCAGCAAGTCACAAAATTACTTGGCTAATAGAGTTGAGTTTATATGCTTAAAAGGTTTAGCAGAGTTTACGTTAATCTACTTAGCAGCATTGAAACCTGAAAGCTTCTTAATATCACAGAACGAATGACGTGCAGCTGCTGTAAAGGATTTAATCCACAAAACAATGAAACCACAGCAGCTGTTCAGAGCTACGAGAGCTCAGATGTAAATATTCTGCGTCAGCAGTCGTCTCTGGAATACAAGAAGACGGTGAAATCATTTTTACCACCTAAACTAAATATTAAAAAGACCAATAACGCGCGTTGTTATGTTAGATGTCCCTGTTGCAAAGTAAGATAATCCAGTAAGGTGAAAATATTTATTTAGACTAGACGTAAAGGCAAAACATTTATTTATTTTTTTGTTTGTTTGTTTGTTTTAGCTCACTATTTAAACATTTTTTTTAAAAATCCCAAAGATTATTATCTAAGGTTTACTTGACATGTTTTTAGAATTTGTATTCATTAAAGTGCCTGAGCAGTAAAAGGTCATTTGTAAGTTGCATGTTTAAAAGTGTGAACACATTCTTTGCAGGAGTTTAATGTTTAATGAATGTGTGACGCTTCACAGGGTCCTCAACGTTTTCCGCCAGTGGGTCGAACATCATTTCTACGACTTTGAGAACAATCCAGACCTGAGAGTTCAGCTGGAGGAATACATCACCAAAAAACTGCAACTCCGAGGTCAGCCAACCCAGTGTAAAAAAAAAATTAACCCATTTAACATTTATATACAAACAAAAAGCTGAGGCTTTCTGCAAAAGCATGAGTTAGTTTCACCCCCAGTAAAAAACAAACAAAACACCCGATACAAAGTGACGATCCTCAAAGTCTTGACGTTCTCACTTTGCAGCAGCATCCAGAGTTTTTGTGTGTGTCAGAAATACAGTCTGTGTAATTAAACAATGGAAAAGTGATGTGGAGTAAAAAACCAAGAGGGGTTTGAGGTGAAGCTTGCTTTTGTTGGAGAGGATTTTACGTCGGAGCTAATTGTCATTCAGCTTTTCTTCTACATTCCAGTCCAAGTTCATGACCTCCATGTCCCAATTTTTACACCAATCCCCTGAATTTCACAAAATATTAAACTTATTTATGCTAAACACATTAATGCAGAAAAGAATGAGGGGCCACTATCAAAGAAAAAAATAAATTACCTTCCCCCCCCCCCCCCCCCCCCCCCTCAGAATCAGAATTGTTTCAATTGTTTATCAGACAAATCTTTAAAAAATAAATTTGGGACGAGGTTTTAGTGCGAATTTACAAATCCTTAAGTAAGGAAATAGAAATAGTCGTGTATTTTTATGATGCAACAACATAATTGACATACATTTGGAAATTTATTTGGATTTTTGCATAGATTAACACATAACTTAATTAGATTTCTGAGAATTACTGACCCTAATCCTCTTCCGTACTTAAAGTCTTCAGTAGAACCTGTAAAGTTTTTTTTTTTGTTTTGTTTTATTTTTTACAGGAGTGTCTTGTAATAAAAGTTTTTTTTTTTTTAGGCAAGTCTATGAGAAAGTGGGTGGAGTCCATAAATAAGGTGATCAGGCGGAAGCTTCAAATCCAGTCGAACGGCGTCAGTCACAACATCACCTTCGAGAGCTCGCCTCCTCCCTTCGAGTGGCACATCTGCAAAGCCGGCCAGATTGAGAACTTTGAACTCATGACCCTTCACCCCATAGAGATCGCCCGCCAGCTCACTCTGATAGAGTCTGAGCTCTACAGGTAAACGACGAGACAAACAGAGATATAGGCTGAGAGAAGAAGGCTTTGTGTAGTAATGAGGACGCTTGGTGCGCAGAGCCGTCCGGCCGTCAGAGCTGGTGGGCAGCGTCTGGACCAAAGAGGACCGAGAGAAGAACTCTCCAAACTTGCTCCGCATGATCCGCCACACCACCAACCTCACGCTGTGGTTTGAGAAGTGAGCCCCGTTCCTTTTCTTTCCCCACATCATTCGTTTGTTTCGGGGTTCTTGAATACATATTTGTGCTGCAGGTGTATCGTCGAGATGATGAACCACGAGGAACGGGTCGCCGTGTTGTCGCGGGTCATCGAGATCCTGCAGGTTTTCCAGGAGCTCAACAACTTCAACGGCGTGCTGGAGGTGGTCAGCGCCATCAACTCTGTCCCGGTCTACAGGCTGGACCACACCTTTGAGGTGAGTCCATCAGATTCCCGTCGCATCAGATTGCAGTTAATTAATCGCAGGATAAATTAAAATGAGTTTGATTATTTCCATTTGGTTGTGTGTTTGTTTCTGGTTGCCTTTTATTTTGGAAATTTGAAATGTCTCCTCCTTCTAGGGTAAAGTTTTCTTTACAAAAATAAAGTTTAGCTAAAGGAGAACTTGCATTATCATCCCTTTATCAGTATGTTACTAGAAAATTAACACTATCATCGTCTATTGCGATACTTAACGGAACGATTTATCGTCCAGCAAAATTTGTCATCTTGATAGGCCTAATGGTGAGCTGCAGTGTTGGGAATACTTCATATACTTCACTCCAGATTATCTGTTCTTATTCTGCTTAGCAACCCAGAACAAGGACATTTAGTTTATGTACTTTAGACCAACATTTAGCTTCATCTACTTCACAGAATCAAACACGGAGAACCAATTTTTAGTTTTATGCCTACTTTTGTTTTTTTTTTCTTTCTGCTCTTGGTTTATTGTTTTGTTTGTATTTCCTTCTAATTCATGTAAAGCTTTGTTGCTGAAAACATGCTATATAAATAAAATTACCTGACCTCTAAAAGGTCATTTTAGCTTTAAAGGCAAAAACAAATCTGATTTTGGTCAGAGAAAACCTTTAGCTTAGTATTCACCTAATATTATGTTGCATTAAATCACATATGTCAAAGTATTCTGGGGGATTTTATGATCTAGTTGCAGAATATCTGTGAGGAGGAAGGAAATCAAACATGGCTTTAAGTTTTGCCTTAGATTCTCAGTTCAATATGAATCGTAACTTTGACTGGGCCATTCAAACTCTGAATATGCTTTGATCTGAACCACTTCATTAAAATGTCCTCACCTGAATGATTTTGGAAATTTAACCGATACAAAGTCGTATTTTGCTTTTTTCTGTTTCTTGGTCTCATGTTGGGTCTCTCCTCCAGAAGACTTTCACATAAGACCGAGCAATTTAAAGAAAAAAGTATTTGTTGTGTGACTTTTTAAGTTAATGTGACTTTTGATTCCCCACCTGATTCCTATGTTTTTGTCCTTTTACAGGCAATACCAGAAAGGAAAAAGAAAATCTTGGAGGAAGCAGTGGAACTGAGCCAGGATCATTTTAAGAAGTACTTGGCTAAACTAAAGTCGATAAACCCGCCCTGCGTGCCTTTCTTTGGTAAGTCCTGCACAGAGTAGCAATCAGAGTCACCCTCTCATTTCCTAATTTATTTTAATATTAAAAGTTTGACCTTTTCACTCTCCGCTAACCAACTTGTCTTCTTCCTCAGGCATCTATTTAACCAACATCCTGAAGACGGAGGAAGGCAACCCCGACTTCCTGCGACGTCACGGCAAAGACCTGATCAACTTCAGCAAGCGACGGAAAGTGGCTGAAATAACCGGAGAGATCCAGCAGTACCAGAACCAGCCCTACTGCCTGAAGGTGGAGCAGGACATCAGGGTGAGGGACTCCTGCTGTTTTTAAATGTGTCTGTTTATTCGTTATATTTCTCGTATCTGAACGTCTGCGCCTAATGTGTTGCGCAGAAGTACTTTGAGAACCTGAATCCCATGGAGAACATGACTGAGAAGGAGTTTTCAGACTACCTGTTCAAAAAGTCTCTGGAAATTGAGCCGCGGAATGCCAGGCAGCCTGCGCGATTCGTAAGTGACTCTGCTGTGAAAATGTGAAGGTTTTTGCTCTATAATGTCTCACAGGGATGATTCTGTCACCCGATTCAGAAACTCTGGTCGCATTGGTGGCGCGTAACTCTCAAAGTTCATGCCTCTCTAGTGTTTTTAGTGTGTTTAAAGCAATGCGGTTTTAGTTTCACACAAATTAAAATTCTGGCTTTTTTTCTATTTTCAAATAAAAACCCCATCAAATCTTAAAATAAGATTTTCTCCATCGTTGGAGTCGGTTTAAAGGATTGAAATGATTCTGTTTGTGGTTATGTAAGTTGAGTATTTGAGTTATGAGTATAAACAGGAAGCTGCTCCTGATTGGTGGTTTCTGAAATCCACCCTACAATAAAACAAAGTTAAAGGAGTTTTAAGTTTAAAAACAAACAATAAAACATTTCTCACCTGTATCTTAGTTAAAAAATGACATGTTGAAACTTATTTATATTGTTCTCAGTAATTAGTGTAAAAAAATCTTCTAACATTACATTGTTTTAGGTGGAAAGGCCTCTTGGCCATCACCCTAATGTTTTAGCACCTTCCTCAGATTGTTTGTCTGATTCAAGTCAGGACTTTGACTAGGGCAGTTCAAAATGTTTCATTACTTCCAGTCAGAGGAAACAAGTTGGTAACATGAATTATATCCAACATCTGCATGAATAATTATTTTAGGTTTAACTGTGTGTCTGATTTTAGACGATTCAAATTCAAAAATACTTTATTGATCCCAAAGGGAAATTACATGTAAGAGTTATTGAAGATGGTTTCTTTAAGATTTGATTTGATTTCTATAAGTTTGGGACCCATCCACTTTTTCACAGATATCTGAGGTTTAGTATCAGACTGGTCCCATGCAGAAAAACAGATCTGAGTCCATTTAAAAATGGCTCTTTTTTTGTTTGCATACAGGTGTAAATTACACATTTATTTGCACACTTAGCTTGCTAAAGCTTCACAAGTTTGCTCCAACATGAAAAAACGTCTTAATTTGTTCAGTCAGTGCAATTAGGAGTAAAATGAACGATAAAGAAACTGAAACAACAGGTCGACTGTTTGGTTCCAACATGTACAAACAAACTGGAACAACAATCTTCTTCCAAATGGTTCAGAAGGTGTTATCAGGAATTTTAAATATAATGTAAAATGAATAATAAAGCATGACGTCGCTCGGAGCACAAAGCGTAGAATTAGACAGAGTAGATCTGCCCTCGTGGATCGAGTGTGTGATAGATATTAATATCAGATTGGTGCGTCTTTCCTCTTATCCGTGCTGAATGAGAAGTCGGTAGAGAAACCCCGATCCAAACCTCCTAGATTAAAACCACGCCGTAACTCTTTCTAAACGATTTAAAGTTTTTATTTTTTCCCTTCAGCTTATGATTCTCCTTCCCTTTCCTCTCCGTCTGCAGCCCAGGAAGACCACGTACTCCCTGAAGTCCCCCGGGCTCCGGCCCGTGCGAACGTCTACCTCTGGCACCCTGAAGGGCCACCCGGTGGCCCTGGAGCGGGACCTGCAGCACAAGATCACCTTCCGCAGCATCGCTGAGAACGACCAGGACCCCCCGACCTCGGCCTCGGTGCCCACCTCTCCCAACACGCCCACCCCGCCGCCGTCGGCCTCCTCTGATCTCGGCCCGGTCTTCGACCACGACCTCAACAGTTCCTACGGCAGTGAGTTTCATTTCTAAAAAGAAATATGTGTGTGTGGGGGGAAAAAATCTGCATAGATTTGAACCACTTTTGTGATTTGTACTTTTTTTTAAATGTTTGTTTCTTAACCAGCCTCTTTGTGTTTGAACCTTTCAGGCTCTATGTTCCCCTGTCCTCTGAACCCTTCAAGTGAGTGATCAGTTTTTAGTTCTCATAGTTTTCCCGCTTTTTCACCTTCATTTCTTTCTTTAATTATTGTCCGTTTTGTCGTTTGCAGAGTTACAGTCCGTCTCCTGTGGCAGCCTCCACCAGCTGGGAGAGGAGCCCAAGCCGCCTCCTCTACCTCCTCGAAGGAAAGACACCGTGTCCGAAGTGAAAGTAAGAAATGGCAACAAAACGAAAACGTGACAATTGACTTTTGGTTGAGCGCAAGAGAGGAGGTGAAAAATCGGGAAACTTCAAAACACGGTTGGAATTTACAAATCTCTACTAGAGAAAAACAAGAGAACCTGTTTTAAATCTGCACATTCAGACAGATTTACATTCGACATATCAGAGGAATGTGACAGAGGAGGAGGTTGTTTAAAAAAAAAAGTACATTTCTTAATTAATATTCCTTAAGGTTTTACGTAATTTTCACATAAATAATAAATGTAATTATTTGGTACATGTGAGAGATCAAGACAAAAAATACTGAGGGGAAATGATCGATGCTTTTAAAGGTTTTAGCAAATAAACATCCTTAAACTGTTGTGTGTTTTTCAGTAGACTGCAGCTCAGATTCTACTAAAAAATGAGGACAAGAAAGGGAAGTTGTGCATCAACAGTGGCCTTTGACCACTTCAAAATAAAAGCATGGATATAATCGTTACTTGACTAATTCCCGACAGTCCAAAACCAAAACGCCTCGAAACATTTTGAGCTTCATTCAGCTGAAAGTAAATTAGCTCTTTACCCGGAAAGATGAATTTAGGGGAAGCAAAGTGTCAAACATTGTCAGTTAGCAACAGCTCTAAAGCACTAAACTAAAGCTTAGCTGCACTATCAGCAGGTTAGTGAAGTGTGATCACTACTGATCTTCATGATGCTGTTTCCTCTCTGATTTTATGAATCTATTTATTGGCTTTTCAAATTCAGCTGATCAACAATAATCAAATACATCTTTAGAGAATAGTTTCCTCTGTTAAGAATTCATTGTCCAATCAGTGTGAACATAATGACAATACTTTGACCTTTTTGAATTCTGCACCTGAAAAAAGCTACTGCTATAAACCAATATTTAACCAATAATAAGTAATAAAAATAGCAAACACACTCTAAAAACTAACTAAAACTACAAAATACTTTATTCAAAAATAACTAAGACCGAATAACTGAATAAGACGAACAAAAAGTCACAACAAAATAAAACTAAACTATAATAAAAAAACCCTCAAATCTGTTAAAACCCTGATCTGGAAAATAGAAGCACCTGATTTTATTTTGTGGCATCATAAAAGGGGGCAATAAATATAATTAAATGACACATTGTTTTGGTGATTTTTCTGACCCGTGTGTGTGTGTGTGTGTGTGTGTGTGTGTCAGCAGAGCTCCATGTGCGACAGCCCCCCCGCCATCCCGCCGCGGCTCCCCCCGCTGCCGAGGAACCAGCACCGCTCTCCGCTCTACAACGGCCCCCACTACGACGGACCCCTGCCCAGCCCGCCGCCCCCGCCGCCCCGGGACCCCCTCCCCGACACGCCCCCGCCGGTGCCCCTGCGGCCTCCGGAGATCTTCATCAACTACCCGCAGCCGTCGCCCGGCCCGGGCGTGGCCCGCTACAACTGGGACCTGAACAGCTCGCCCAGCTCGCCCAACACGCCGCCCAGCACGCCGTCGCCGCGCGTCCCCCGGCGGGGCTGCCCCCTCGGCGCCAGCCAGAACAGCCTCTGCCCTCTCCCCACCGCCGCCCCGCCGGTTCCCCCGCGCCACAACCCCGTCCCGCAGCTCCCCAAGCTCCCGCCAAAGACGTATAAGCGGGAGGCTCTGCAGCCGCCGCCACTGCAGAGCCTCCCATTGGTGGAGAACACCGACGGCAGCCAGTGAGGCGGCTCCGCCCCCGCCGTATGCCACCAAAAAAAAAAAAACAAAAAACACTCATGAACCGCTGATCTGTAAAAGAACAGGAGCCGCTCCGCAACAATCCCACCACACCTGCCTCGTCCGCTCAGGGGATCAGTAGCTCCGCCTCCTCCGGAAACCCTCTGTGCCAACGACGAAGCTCACACCGCCGTGCCAGCTAGCAAACAGCCCAGGAGGCGCAGGGACGGCCAGCTCCTGGTGGGGGGCGTCTCTACCCCCAAGGCTCCTCAGACTCCGTAGCCTCAATCGCGCTTCTTTCTCCGTTTCCTTTTGGGCATTGACGTCAGTCGGCTTTCCCTCTGCAGCTCAGAGCTCCACAACCTCAGAGATCGTTCCGAAGCCCTTCGGCTGATCCACTTCGCTTTTGCCTTTTTTGTTTTGTTTCTGTCCTACTAACTGAAGACAGTTGCCAAAGTCTTATTTTATGCAGGGGGAAAAGGGATTTTCTTTTTGTTTTTAAAGCGATTCTAAACACTAAATGAAACACTACAAAGAGCTGAATCCCACCCCCCTCCCTCCTCCCTCACTTTGTATCACAAGCTGTACACTGTGACTGTAAAGTAGCAAACTCTGTTTTGTTTTATTTTTATTTGTTTTGGAGGTTGTTTGCCTAAAAGCCTCTCTGCAGTCACAAAAGAAAAATGTTGCCTTTCTTTTTTCCTTTTCTTTCTCAAAAGAAAATCCAACAGCGGTGACCTCTGACCCCAGTCCTATTGGCCCAGACGGACACGACAGCTGAGCCAAGAACACTCCGTTTGCACAAAACGTTGGGCAAAGTCAGCAGGCTCAGGTTGGACGGACCTCTCTAACCGACCCGCCCACCTCCTCCACCCAGACGTCACGCCGCTGTCCGACACTGTGCTCCTCCTGCCCTCGACTCCAGCTTCTTTATTTGTGTTGAGACTTTTTGCACTGGAAGCATTTCCCCCACCAAAGCTTTAGGAGGAGATGGCTCAGCCTTTCATCCTCCTTCTCTCTCTCTCTCTCTCTCTCTCTCTCTCTCTCTCTCTCTCTCCTCTCTCTCTCTCTCTCTCTCTCTCTCTCTCTCTCTCTCTCTCTCTCTCTCTCTCTCTCTCTCTCTCTCTCTCTCTCTCTCTCTCTCTCTCTCTCTCTCTCTCTCTCCTCTCTCTCTCTCTCTCTCTTCTCTCTCTCTCTCTCTCTCTCTCTCTCTCTCTCTCTCTCTCTCTCTCTTTCCCTTCTCATCCTCTCTCCCTCTCTCTCCCCTCCTCACCCACTCCCCTCTCCCTTCTCTCTCTCCTCGCTCCCTTCTGTTCTTCACTCTTCCCCTCTCCCTTCTCCTCTTCTCCCTCTCTCTCTGCTCTCTCCTCTGTCTCTTCTCTTCGTCTTCTCTCCCCCCCCCCCCCCCCAGTGGCTGCCCCTGATGCCTGAAACCCACGAAAAACAAACTAAAAAAGGAACGTTTTAACCCAACTTCTTCCTCTTTTTTTTTTTCTGGCTTGAAACATTTGGTTTCGGTTCGGACCGACTGAAACGATCCTCGCCTCGCGCTCGGATGTGCCTTTTTAGTTCGTTTTCTACTTTCCGGAAATAAATCAGACGGTGTCTAAAACGCTTAAAAAAAGAGAAAAAAAAAACTTGCCTATGTAATGTTTTGAACAAAAGCTATACACTATAAAAAAATTGTACGTTTGTTCATGCTGTGTGTATATATAACATGTATACACTAACTGAGTCATTTGTATAAAGTGAAAATCCTTTCCCTCCTCCCTCCGTCTTAATGTACCATCATCCAACCTTTTTTTTTTTCCTGTCTTTTTCTTAAAAATCCAGCGCTGCTACAGTGGGCTAAAAATAAAATAAAAAACAGGTCACTGTTGCTAATTTGCAGACAATCTCCAGTTCAGCCACTGCGATTATTTCCCAGGAAAAGCCATTCATTTGCCCCTCTGGTGCTTCAAAGTAATGGAAATGATCCAGTTTAATACACCAAGCACTTACATACACAGACGACGCTTCACTTTGTACATCCTACTAATTGCCTTTTTATCTCCCTTTCAAAGACTTTTTAATGCTTACGCTCATCAAACAGAGGTTGGAGTAGTATTAAAGTTGCAATGGAATATATTCAAGTCAAGTTTTGGCGCATAGTAAAGAATTGGGGGGGGGGGTTTCCTTGGTGTGTTTTTTTTTTTTTTTTTTTTTTTTGGTTTGTTTTTTGGGAGTAACACACTTTGTGCACTTTAGGCTGTACTGTTTAAGAGCCACAGTTGTCACAGGAATGTTTGTAAATGCAGTGACCCTGGGCAACACAGATCAGGCCAGGAAAGACACAAGTCTACCACCTCAGTTTGTTCCTTTTCTTTATTCCTCTGACATTTTCCATGTCGCCCAAACGCTCGGTCGGCGTCTGATCACCACGAACAACTCTTTTTAAAAAAAAAAAAAAAAAAACAACTATATATATAAATAAATAAATTTTTGCTCTTTCACTTTGAGTTCAGGTAGGAGGAGGAGGATGGAGTTTTTCAAACTAGTCCTGCGACACGGTGTTTGGGAGGATTTTCATTCTGGTTTCAAGTGAGAACACTTGGTCGTTTCGTCTTCGTTTTCCCCGTCTGAGGCTCCCGTGTCAGTATTGATGGGGTTGATCTTACCAAGGTCTCTTTTGTTGTCGTTTCAAACCGCCCCTCTCACATCCACCCACCCCCACCCTCAAAATAACTATTAAGTTCTCTGTTGATGGCACTGTAACAGCTTGATCCAGCAATCAGTTTGTTTGATGGTATGTGGCCTTTTAACTGCTTTGTATTAATGATCTTGATGAGATTAATAAATCACCCAGTCTTATTTTGTACTGAACCACTTATTTCTCATTTGTTTCTTTTATGTACTGGAACTATAAAGTTGACATTTTCTCAGGTTTTCTTGTTGCCTGTTGTAGACCAAAGCAACGTGGTGCAGAGAAACGGAAAGAAAAGACTAGTCGAGTCCTGGCAGATTTCCCTCCAGGTCTCCTTTGTATTTATTTTCGGTCGTCACCATCACGGCTTTAAGAAAAATTGGTCGCACTGTTTGAAGGTGTGTGCATGAGACCAACGTGAGACTGTCATAAACATGATATAACACCTGTTATAAACACGAATGAGTCTTCATGAATGTTGTCATGAAGTGAATTCATTAAATGACACTTAATGCAAAGTTCTATTAACATTTGCATTAAAATGGTCAACTTTGCATTAATGTGATTATTTGCCAAACGACACTTAATGACAACAGTCGTAAACATTTTTAAAGACTCCGTGTTCATAACAGGTGTTATATCATGTTTACGACAGTCATGTCACTGTTATGCACACACCTTCAAATAAGGCACTACCAAAAAATCTCCAACCATGATGCTGTCGGACCAATACTGTGTTTCACCAGGGAGATCAAACGCTCAGATTTTGTCCATATATGTAAACGTGGAAAACTGAACTTCCTATGATTTCCTGTCCAATAAGTTGCTTTTTTCTCCAGCTCTACCTTAAAGGTCGAGTTCAGCCGCGGCTCTCTGCAGCTCCTCCAGAGCCGCTGGCTATTTTCTTTCTTAGCCTGTCAGATTAGGTGTCTTGTTAGAAAAACGGATTCAAATTAAGGGGCTTAATTTATAAGTATAAGTGATTTTATTTTATTTTAACTTATGCAGTCCCAGCTATAAAGCATAGGCCATTTTAGCAAATATTTAACTTCATTAAATCCCGCCAAGCTGAATTTGGGAAGCTTTGTGACCCTGGAGATCCATTCAACCACAGAAGCAGACCAGCAATTTTTGTTGCACACACAAAACATCTCAAATGGATTTATTGAAATGAAGAGCATCTAGATGTTTAGCCTTTTTTTTTTTTTTTGCAAAAAGTCAAACTGTGCTGCAAGGTCCCTCGCTGTCCTCGCTGTCCCACAGTCCTCCCCCGTCCACAGCTGGTCCGTAGGTCCCTCGCTGCTGACCAGGCGCAGGTCTGAGGACAAAAAGACACAAAGCACCAAGTTCAGGTTGGTTTTCCTTCACTCAGAACCGTAAATGTCGCATTTGAAATGTTTCTCTTCTTGGGCGGAATGATGATACAATAAACAATATCACATAAAACCAAATGATCGTTGTGACCTCATCACAACATATGATGTGTGAAGTGTTCAAAAATATGGTCAGATCCAGGAAACCAACCAAGATTTATTTTTTAAAATAAAAACCAGTCATTTTAACTGGACAAATAGAAAAACTATCCATCCAGAATGATGCCAGAAGCGACATGCTGTCAATCTACAATTTATTTCAACATCATTTATCACTGGGGTTACCTCAGGTTATCCCTGCTGGGAGCGAAAGCCTGGAAGTGGTTCCTGACTGGAGCTGGAGCTGGAACTGGAACGAACCCAGCAGGTCTGCTGTCCCTCTCTGGAGCGGAATCGGCCTGATCCAGACGGTCATTCACATTTAAAGGAACAGAGGAAGGACATCAGATAGAGGGTTCATTATGTCAATGTGCCTTATCTGAACTAGAACACAAGAATAAGTGTTACTTAAGTTATTGTTTTATAAATGATGTTTGATTTTTGAAAACTAATTTGATTTTGTTTTGCAGTTATATCTTTTGGCCACATGGGGGAGCCAAGCTCAACACAATCGCCATTTCTTCTTGCATCGAGGGGCGTTGGGTTATTGGGTTTAGGGGTGTGTGACGCGCACACGCACATTTGTCATCGTATTTTCGCGAATATTGCATCGACTTTTGTTCATTTGTAATTTATTTGGACCCTTGCGCTAAACATAACCTCGACTCGATTCAAACCTCAGGCATAAACCTAACAACTAACCCAAAAACAGCCTTTTTAACTGCAGTAGCTCCTCACTACCTAGTATTTGTTAGGAAAATGGTCCTTACACCGTATTAAAAACAAGGCCACACATTACACAAACACACACAGTCATGTTTTTGTATGTTGTAGGTGCTTTACATTGACTTCCATTCATTTTCTACAGCCTAACCGTCACATGCCTCACCCTAACGCCTTAGCCCTAAACCTAACCTCTAAATCAAAAACAGTGTTTTCCCTCATGGAGACTGAGAAAATGTCCTAACAGCCCCACATTGTAGACAGAAATAGGATATAAGAACCTGGTTCGCACACACATACCTACGTCCAAGTTAGAGAGACCAAATAAGCTAACATGCATGTTTTCCCCATCCCAGGATGTTTCCTTAAAGTCCTTGGGACTCGCTGTCCATCATGTTTTTGAAATGCACCTGCCCCAACACACCTAAGTGACACCATTCAATCAGTTTGGCATAAAATTCATCAGAAGTCCTTTTGGAGCCCATTCAATTTCATTACGTGTAGAAGCAGGGAAACATCTAAAAGGAGAATGGTAAATGGACTGAACTCATTTGGTGCTTTATCTAATCATTTTTTACCACTCAAAGTGCTTTACACTAGAGTCACATTCACCCATTCACACTCACAAACGCTCACACATTTATACACCGATATGCAGCTCTGTGGGCAATTTGGGGTTAGGTGCCTTGCCCAAGGGCACATCGACATGTGGCAGGAGGAAGTTGGAATTGAACCTGCAACTTTCCAATCACAAGACGACTACTCTATCCACAGAGCCACAGTCGCCAATGTGGATTCTGAGGATCAAGTTTGAGATCCAAAGCCTAGATATAATCCACTCCAATGGCCTTTTATTCCCAGTAGTGGGAATATTTATAGATAAAAGTGCAAAAGTATTAATATATCTAGAATGTTCAGAAATTTGTCACGTTATGACCATAAGAGACAGTGTTGCTTCTTGGGATTTTACAAGACAGACACACAAAACAGAGCCAAAAAGAGGAATGACTTTGATCAAAGCATACTTGTATCTTAGACTGACCAAGTCCAGGACTCTAATTGAGGATCAGCAACGAGATATGAAAATGAAAACATTCTGCAGCTAAACATTCTTTAGCAAGGATCCAAACAATGTTGAAGTACCTGCTTGGCTGGATCATCCCAGATGGGCCTGAAGGCACTTTTCAGATGTGGAGGAGGCGACCCTGTCCTCAGGCTGACCAGTCTCTTCCCAAAGGAGCTGATGAGGCAAGGCGTGGGTCGGTCCGCATGCGGCCCTGCGGGGCTCCTGACAGGAGGGTGAGGGGTGAATCTGGGAATCTGCCACCTCACACACACAGTTCTGCCTCTGGTTTCCCCCGCCGGCGCCGGCTGCTCCTGTTGCTGCGCCGGCTGAATGACGGCTTCAGCAGCACAGGCACCTGGCTGTCCTCCTCGTCCTCGTCCTCCCCGCTGTCGGTGTCCATCGCCTCCCTGCGCAGGGTGGCATCCGGGCTGCAGGAGGTGACGGAGGAGTAGTCAAAGGCGGAGGTGTCGTCCGTCTCGCTGTTCGCGTGCGTCGTCTCCGGGTCGTTGGTGGATTTCACCGTGGGCTGGCTGAAGGTGCCCTGACCCGAGTCGCTGTTTTCTCCCCATCCTGCGGCGTCCGGCGCGAGCAGAGAGCAGTACGCATGACCGCAGTGGCAGACGGGCGGCCTCAGGGCGGCCCGGTCTCTCAGGAAGCCCTTCCTCCTCACCGGGCTGCAGGACCAGCACTCCAGGCGCATGGAGTGACCGCCGTCCACCCCGTTGGTGAGGGGAGCAGCCGGCTGGACGTCTCTGAGACAAAAAAAGACTTTCAGCAGGGAAATCCCGCTTTTGGACGCCGATTTGAATCGTCAAAATCTCAAAGCCGCTGCAAAAACGCAGAGGTCTACACACCTCTGAGCAGCACAGCTGGACTCCTCTCTTATCTGCTGGCTCCTGGTGCAGCAGCTTCCAGAGGACGCAGCGACTGCAGCATCACAGGGGGCGCTGTTCACGTCAGGGGATGAATCTCTCAGCAACAAATTATGGCTAACATTTAAAGACTTGAGTTCAAAAATGAAATCTAAAAAAACGAAAAACATGACTTTCTCTAGTTCACACATTGTCAAACTTACAGGATGAATAGAGTCTGATTAAATATGCAGAATTCATCCTGGCAGAATTAGTGGAATGAACTCAAATTGGTTGGATTCCTGCCATGAGCCCAGCCTTGATTCGTAACTCATAATGTTACAAATGAAATGAGGTCGAAGCCACTGGAGAAGTTTGACTTGCCATCTCCAAATCCAGTTTTAAAGTGCATTTGGACTCAATGTCCAGCTGTAGCTCCCCGTTTCAACCATCTGACCCAACTTAACATGAAAGGGAATCAGTCAAGAGGCTGAAGTGTTCCTGTCCACCGTGGAGACAGTTTAACATCACCACTCAGCTAGTTGGTCTCTGTTGGAAGTTAAAAGTCAAAGGATTCAAAATAACTCCACACTAAATTCAGGCTTGAGCACCAAGTTTTGTTGTATGGTGCATCATCATTCCACCGTAGAAAAAATGGCCCCAAAACATCAGTAGAAGCCCCAAATAAAGACCATACAAGCTTTTCAACAGAACTGCGCAAAAACATTGAATATCTTCTGTCCTGTTGTACTTCCTCACCTTAGCCAAGCTTCCTCGTCTTCCTCCCATCGAACGTCCTCCTCCAAGATCACGTGGCAGCGGGACAAAACGCTCCTCAGAGCTCTCTCAGACCCCAGCAACAGGCTGCAGTCAGGATGCTCCTTACTGGTCCACTGCAGCAGGTTCTTCAACAGGAACGTAAGGAAGTATTGCAAGTTCAGTCAGTTGTAAAATAGTTGACATTTTACACATTGTTGTAAGTACGTTAGCTTGCAAAAATCCCTTTCCGTGTTCATATTGCAACCACAAACTCGCGCATTCTGATTTCTGGGATTGACTTTGACTTTACTATTGTTTCTTTTATGAAACCCAGTGAAGTTCATCAACAGAATCTGTCAAGTACAGATATTACAGGGGGTCTGTTGATTTCAACGAGCCAAATTTAAGAATTTTTAAGACCTTTTATGATGTCAGCCTGAAGGAAATTTAAGACCAAATGAACCATAAATATAAGGGACGATTGAGAGATAAGGCTGAGTCACGTTGGCTGGGAACAACAGTGAGGCAGTGGCAAAAACAAATGTTGTACAACCAAGTGATGATACACTTACCTACGAGAGATGCAAAAAAGCCTGCTAACTAGCTAGCAGAGGTTTGTAGCAGCTAGTTGCCGCCACCTCAAGACACTGAAGATGTCTGCACAAGCCTCAAATTACTGCCACAAAAAAACAAAACTACATAAGAGATTAAATAGTCCTGCCATGGCTAAATTTCAGACTTGTGCTTAGTGTATTTAAGGCTAACTCATGGTTTTTAAAATGAATTTGACATTTTTAAGGCCTTCGTACTTAGATACATCACTTTAAGGCTTTTTAAGACTCCCTGATGCACAAACATCTTGTACTAGTCTTGCCACTAAGAAACGCACTTGTTAAAGAAAGTGGTCAATTTACAGACGATGCACTGGATGGCTCTCCTCATACCAGACCAGAACTGAACCTTGTAATCTGTTTTCAAAACGCTAGCTAAATTAAAATTGCACATCAATCCAAACTCCCCCCTCCCAAAAGTAAAACAAGGTGGTGGCAGCGTCATGGTGTGGGGGATACTCTTCTTCAGCAGTTCCACAAAGTATTGACTCGTGGAATTAATATTTTCATATAAAAGCAGAGTACCTACAGTCAGAGGCTTTATTCAAATTTGTTGTAATACAGACCGCTACAGGAGATGCCCACGAAGACACTCTTTCAATGGTCTTGAATGAATATGAGTCACAGCGATATTTAATTTCCCTTTAAGCACAATGTTGTGTTGATCTAATCACGTAAAACACATTAAAGTTCAATTCTGACTCTCGCTGACTCACCTGAATGTGACTCAGGTAGCTGTGAATCCTAGCAACAGGAGCCAACAGCAAAGAGAGCAGTTTTATTTCCTCTCTCTCCATCTGGCCGCTCTGTGGGAACGACCAGAAAGTTGCCATTGGCGACCATGTCCTCCCAGTTGTGCTTGTACTGGTGTGAGGTCAGCACATTGTCACACGTCACCTACCTGTGTTTGGAGGCGTTTCCCTTGCTGATTCAGCCGGTTGAACTCGAGTGAGAGGAAAGACGCCAATGTCGTCGTGTATCCGAGATACATATCTGAAAAAGCTGTCTGGACAACCAAAGTCAAAGTCAGCGGCCTGCAGCCGGAAATGCCTGGAAGTGACTTAAAAAAAGAGGGAAGATCTCACGTCGTTTTGGCCGATGAGCTGCACCAGGATGTCGCCGACCAGAGACTTCCAGTGTTCGGCGGATAACCTCTCCTGCAGGGTGTTCCTGAAGAGGACGTGTCGCTGCAGGAGCTGCTCCACGAACCTCACGTACGTCTGACTGGGTCACAGAGGGACAAACCTCTCTGACTCTCTGTGATCTCAGTCACACAAAGCAAAGCGGCGACTTTCTCTCCGGTTTTAACCCAGTTTTAACCCGAGGCGGGACTCACTACGGCTCTACGGTGGTCTGGTGAGCTGGTGGTGTTTTGTACTGGTCGTACAGCTGGTTGAGGGTCGACACGTATTCCCACTCAGAGTGCAGGAGCTGCATGGCCACCTGGTGTCGAGCATCTGCGCAACAAGAAATGGAAGTCTGGTGTGGGAATATTTCATTTTCATTATTCGTTGTGCAGATTATTATTCGCGTTTGGAAGCTGAAGGTCCAGTCTGCACACAGAGAGAGGCCTTGTGTGAAACACGGAGGCATCTATCATAAGGAATGGCTGCTAAAAGGCTGTTTGGCCAGCAGAGGGCGCTCAGGAATGCTTGGTTTATTACATATGAACTTCAACTTGAAAATAAATATTTGTAGTTCATCCTTTAAGGGCCTCAATTTGAAGGATTAAGATTTTTTTAATAACTCAGAATTTTTTTTATAAAAGTAACTAACAAATTGAATTTAACTTTACCCAGAAAAACCTTTGTAGTGTAATTTACAGTAATTGTATGTTGAAAACAAGCTAATGAATAAGCATGAAGTCTCTTATTTTTTATTTGTAGTTTTTCTTTTAGTTTTTTTTTAGAAGTTTAGTGCGGTAAAATCCAAGACCAAAACCCAAATAAAATCCTGCTCAGGGCTGAATCCAAATTGTGGTTGAATCCCATTTAGAAAGCTTTTAAATAAAAAAAAAATGTTTTAATGGAGTGGAACATTTCAAAACCTCGGGGCTGACCTGTTCCTTCGCTCAGCCCGGCCTTCAGACCCTGGAGGAAGCAGTGAAGGAGCAGTTTCCCTCTGGACAGGCAGGCCGGTGGAGGAGCACAACACTCACAAACACCGGCTGGCTCTGCTGGATCGCTGGAAACACACAGGAGACAGATGGAGAGAGATTCTCAGCTGGTCTGACGTATTTTTCAGTGATTAAAAATATCACACGTTTTCCTGCCTGCTGCATTGATTCAATCTAAAAACATTTAAAAATTAAAAATCCTTCTCTATGGTCTGATAAGATAAGATGAGATAAGATAGTACACAACAAAAATCAAGAATAAGTAAGTAAAAAATTAAACACAGTAAATAGCAATTAGTAGTGAAAGTCTTAAGGACACACATTGCATATGTGTGTGCACATATAATACTTATAATAACGTAATATATAATATAGTGCATAATATATGACAGATATATGATTAGGCCTGTGACAATACTCAATAAATCAATTAATTGCATGATAAATTAAAACAAACTCAGTAACTTAACCTTGGCGTGATTTTTTTTTTCTCTTTCTGCCAAAAACGAGACAAAAGTCTTTTTGGAGGATAATTTTGTTTACTTTGTAATTTATTTTATTTGTTGTTTCTGTTGTTTTGTTTATTTATTTTGGAGACTTAAAATGTCTTCCCGGTCCAGTGCTAAATGTTCATTAGAGTTTAAAGTTTAGTGATGTTTGAGAATGTTTTTGTATTATTATTATTATTATTATTATTATTATTATTATTATGCCATTACCATTATATTAATAAAAAATCGTCTCATGACAACAATATCATCGTTTATTGTGATAAATTCTGGAACAATTTGTCACCCAGCAAAATCTGTTATTGTGAAAAATCAGAATCCTGCTCAAAGTGCCTGTTTGGATTCCCATCCTTCTGAGCCTGAGTAAACATTCCTGGTTTCCTATCCGTTGTACCTTTCTCTTGGTTTGGATGTGAGGCTCTTTCCGTCCGGCCTGTTGCTGTACAGCTGCACAATTTGACTCCTCAGTACTCCAAGTTCCTCCTGTGGGAGGAAAAAAAAATCCCAGTCACAGTCAAACGTTGATCCCTGTTGCCGTGTGCTGGACGGACGGCCACGTCCCGCCTCACCCTCAGCGACTCGACCAGCGCCTCCAAGCGGAAAGCTTTTTTCTGACAGCTCCTCCTGTTCTCCTCCAGCTCCTCCCTCAGGTGTGAGTCTCCATGCTGGATCTGACCGAGCTCCAGCAGGGCGCTGGTGAAGCCCGTCTTCAGTTCTGTGACCATGAACTGTAGCTACGGAGGCACACAGGGAACATGACGCTACAGTGGCTGGACCTTTTCTGAAGCACTTCCTGTTACAACCATGAACGTTCAATGTGTTTTATAAAATTTTAATGTGGACAAAAAACCCACAATGTAAGGTAGTTCATAAAACGTGAGTGAAAAGAAAACGATGCATGGTTTTTATTTTACATCACAAAAAAAGTAAATTAAAAAAACCAACAAAAAGAAAACTACCATATCAATGTAAACAGCATCTCCATGTTGTGACATGTTATTTTTTAAATAATGTGACAAAAAAAAGACAGCTTTTTCAGACAACTTATCTTCTTTAAGAAAATTCTCGTCATTATTTTTAAGAACCAGTGTTTCATTTTTTATTGAGGATTTAAAATCAAGACAAACATAAAATGAATGAATATTTTAAAACATTCCAATTCCAACCTATTGACACGGAAAAACAGATCTAAAACATTTTAGTCTCATTCTTTGTGGAAATACTGTGTTGTGTTTAAAAACATTAACTGAGTCAAAGCTAAGAGTTGATGTGATGTCCAAAAGAGCCACTGAACTAGACCAGGAACAAACAGACAGAACCACAATGAAATGTCTTAAATTAAAGTACATTGATGTCTGAATGACCTAGTCAAAGTTCAAACTAAATCCGACTATAAAACCGCCCAACATGACTAAGAATTACAGTAGATATGTGAATTGGGTTGAGATGTGCTTCCAAAGACAGGAGCTGACTTTTAAAATATCTTATTTTTAGAGAAAAACATTGAAAGATATATTTCATTTCCTTCCCCTTAACAATTATCAACCAATTATTTGCCTCTTCAATAAAACACGTTGAACTTTGTGGCGTTCATTTATAAAATGAAGCTACAATCAAACGATCTTCCTCACTGGAGTGTCTGAATCTGCTGCCACTAGAGAAATACAACAATGGAAGGATTTAGCATGTACCGTCTCTTTAAATACACCGAGCCCGGCTGATGACGGGAAATTTACCTTTGAGATTTCTGAGACGAGCTCTGCCTCTTGGGGCTTCATGACCTTTGCAGAGAGAGACACAAACAAGCCTGTTTGCAAACACGCAGCGACTGATGAGCACAAACTGAGCAGCCCGTCTGACGGCTTCAGGGATGGAAGCCTGCCTAAAACCGCTTCCACTTCAAAAAGGTGGATTTATTGTCTCTCTGCTCCTTGTGTTCTTGTGTTTGTGTTACCTGTTCAGATGTTGCTCCTGCCAGCAGACCCTCTGCTAAGGAAGAGCTGAGCGAGCCAAAAGAGCCGCAGGGGGAGCTGCTGCAGGAGCCAAGATCCCTCCTTAGAAACCTGCAAACAGAAGGGCAGGCAGAACCCGGAGAAACACAACGAATTAAATTCAATAAAAAAAAAATTAAAAAAAAAAAAAAAAGCCAAGCACTTTGTTGTTTAAACAGGCGTTACAGTAAAACCCAGCAGAAACCAGGTGATGTTTTAGCTGATCAAATCCCAATATGTTAGTAATCATATGGGCTGCAATGTCACTCAAAACTTTGAAAAATCCTTGTTATAATGTAAGGGACACACAACAGTCCAGCTATTCTCAACTAAAACTTTGAATAAAAATGACTTGTGTTCCAGAAGGAGTTGGAAAACACTCACCTGGCTTAACGTTCTTCTGTTTCTCCATCCAGTTAGAAAAATGTGCCTTCAGTCCTGGAGTCTTTAGCTGTTCTGTTTCCACCTGTTTCCTGCGGTTGCTTTGTGCTGCTCTTGGTGCTGCTCTTGGTGCTGCTCTTGGTGCCGCTCCGTGTCCACAGCAGGTCTCCTCCTGTGAGGAGGCAGAGCTTGTAGCTGCCTCAGAGGAAGGATGCGAAGCACACTGCAAATCAGAGGGCTGGAGGTCGTCCGTTGTTATCTGTGATAATAAAAGATTGTTCTATGAGGACCGACTAGATCAGAGGTCTGCAACCGTTGCAACCTGGAGAGTCACTTTTACTGTCAGGCCAGACAAATGAAAGTGCTTAGAGCTACAAAATGTTGCGTTTTGACTAAGAATTTTAAATAAATATAGGAAATACAGGGAATTTCTATAGTTTTAAAGAACCACCATTTTATTTTTACTTTAAAAAAAGGTAAAGATAAAATTTTGCAAAAAAGAAAAAAAAAGGATGCATCTTTTTTCCCTTTGGTGGGATAGAAAATAATGACATTTTAAACGTAGCATATCGATTCCAACCTAATGATGAGAAAATCTACATTGAAGATAGATTTTTTAAAAAAACAACAAAAACTCTTAATAACTGAGAATATTTTAGATTAATATCAATCATTTTCTAGGAACAACTTGAAACAAAATTTTCATATCTGTAAACTTTTGTCTTTTGGAGCTCAGAAATGTTTTTGGTTGTTTTTTTCTATCTAGAAAATTTCTGAGGTTAATCTCAAAATTTCTGAGTTCTAACTCTATTTATTTTTTTGTTCTTTTTCTACCAACAGCGGCCTGATACACCATCGTAAAAATCAGATCTAGAAACAAGATATTACCGGCTCTTTCAGTGTCAGTCTTCGTGGGAAAATCAGTGCAAATATTGCTGCGAACCCAAAAAGCTACATTTGCTATATAAAATTAAAAACATTAGGTATCTTTTTTTAATTTCTCTTTAGCCAAAGTTATTAAGAGCCATCTGCAGGATGCAGACCCCTGATGGATCTGTAAACCATTTGTCAGACATTATGGTGCTTTGCAAAAGTTTTATTTCTATTGTACTTTTCCACATGTTCTTACTTTACAATTACAAACTTAAATGCATTTTGGGGGGAGTTTACATGTAAGAAAACACAAAATAGAGAATATTTGTGAGGTGGAATTAAAAGAATGGGGGGTTATTATTGAAAATAGGTCTGGACTTTGACTGGGCCACTCCATTAAATGAATTTAATTTGATCTATTGCATCTCTGGCCGTGTTTTTGGGGTCACCCTGTGAACCCTGGCCGCACTTTCAATTGTTTCTTCCAAAATTCAATAACACTCCCATCAACCGGTTTTACTGTCCTTGATGAAGAGAAGCATCCCTCAGCATAATGCTGCCACCACCATGTTTAAAGGTCAGAGTGGTGTGTTTGCGATGATGTGCAGCCTTAGTTTGTTTTCTGATTAACAAACTTCTAAAACTTCACAAAACAAAATCTATATTCATATTAAGATGATCATTTTTTCATATATGTGACTTTCTGAAATTTGGCTACATTTGACTAGGGGGTGCCCGAGTAAAGAGGCTCAATACAAGCATGATTTTCCCTTCACTTCACAGCCATAGGCTGGACCCCTGCTCACTTTTTGTCACATTAAGTAAAGGGATGTGAATACTTTTTCAAGGAGTTCATATTTCTTATGAGTCATATAAAATGTGACAAAACATAATTTTATAGTTGTGAACGGCGAACACAAATATGAAAACTTGTACATTGTGGACGCAGAGAGTTTTTTAAGTAGAAATATTCACAACAATCCCACTCTGTTTTAATAGTTAGCATCGTATAGAATGTTCCTCTTTTTATTTTTACATGTAAAATACACAGTCCAGTCACATTAATGTGACCACCACGTACTTTCCACTTCAGAGTTAAATAACCAATCACAGAAGGCAGGTGGCAGCACAGTGCAGTTGAGCGTATATAAAGGGTGTGTGTGGGCTTCGGAAAACATTTCAATCGTTGGCGTAATGCAGAAACGAAGCGATTTATCCGACGTCCAAAAGGGCATGATCATTGGCTTTCGGGCCAAGGGTGGAAGCATTTCCGAAACGGCTGAGTTTGTGAACTGTTCGCGTGCCGCCGTGGTAAAAGTGTACCGTGCATGGCAAAATGGGACTGTCCAAAATCAACGACGTGGCAAATGTGGTGCACCACGGGCCATAGATGACAGAGGCGAACGACGGTTGCGGAGATGCGTTCGGGCAGATAGACGGGCTACCGTTGAGCAACTGACCACTAAAATGAACCAAGGGGCTACCACAAGTGTCTCCCAAACCACTATTCAGCGAACATTGCTGCGTCTGGGCCTCCGAAGCAGACGCCTGGTTCGTGCACCTATGCTGACTGGTGTTCATCGACGACGAAGGCTAGAATTTGCACGCCAGTACAGCAGCTGGACGTCCACTGAGTGGCGACAGGTAGCGTTTTCAGATGAATCGCGTTTTATGCTCCATCGGACAGATGGACGTTGGCGTATAAGGCGTGAAACCTCTGAAAGGAACCACCCTGCAACCATTGCAGGAACGGTCCAAGCTGGAGGCGGGAGCATTATGGTCTGGGGAATGTTTTCCTGGCATTCTCTGGGTTCACTGATTATTGTGGAAGGCACGATGGATCAATACAAGTACGCATCTGTCCTTGCGGACCATGTCCACCCCTACATGCGCATTGTTTTTCCTCAGGATGATGGCATCTTCCAGCAGGACAATGCGAGGTGCCATACAGCTGCCAGTGTACGTGCGTGGTTCGAAGAGCACCAGGATGAGTTTACCGTCCTCCCCTGGCCAGCAAACTCACCTGACTTAAACCCAATCGAGCATCTGTGGGACCATCTCGATCGAGTTGTTCGCGCCATGGATCCTCAACCGCGTAATCTAGCGCAGCTGGCCACGGCATTAGAGTCGGCATGGCTCAACATCCCAGAGAAGACCTTCAGGGACCTAAGTGACTCTCTTCCTGCACGTCTCGTAGCAGTTCGCTCTGCGAAAGGTGGTTATTCTGGCTTTTGACAGATGGTCACATTAATGTGACTGGACTGTGTATAAAATTTAGGCTCGTTATTCACAATTTTAGTTTTAGACGAGGGGCGCCCAAAGTCGGTCCTCGAGGGCCACCGGCATCCTGCATGTTTTAGTTCTCTCCATGGTAACAACAACCATTTCAGCTCGTCAGTGTTCTTCTTAGGCCACTAATGAGCCATCATTTGATCCAGGTGCGTTAAACCAGGGAGAGACACTAAAACACGCAGGATGCCTGTAGCGCCGCTGAGAGACAGTCTTCACTCCGCCCACGCTTGCTTGGCCCAGTAATGTAAATCGAACAGCACTACGGGCCGTTGCGCTGCGGTGGGCGGAGTTAAGAGTCAGCTCTTGAATATGATTGGACGATAGTTTTGTAGCGTTTTAAAATCGTAGCGCTTGAACTGGCTGTCAAAAACACCGGACACGAAGAGAGCGAAGAAGGTGGAGAATAAATACATGTATATACCTATAGATCTTAAAAACTGCAGAACTGCTTGTTGTTAAGGACTGTTGTATGAATAATTATTTTAGGTGCTGAATGTAAACTTTTTTAAAAAAAAAAATTAGTAGGAGTGATAGCTGACGTTAGCACGTCTGTACCTTCTGGCGTTTTTGTTAGAACTTATAAAAAAAACCTTTTTAATATTTCAGAATAACCTGTCTGACTGTGATTGTTATATTGTTTTACTTTACCCAGGCTTCTCTCTCAGGCGTCTGAAGACATGAGAAAGACCGAGTTTGACTCTTCCTCTGATGAAGAAGCTGTGCAGGAGGAGCAGCTGACTCCGCTCCACATTAGCTGGTATGTGAAGCAAAATGATCCGCCCTGTAAGACTCGTTACGGCCGCACATTTCAATGAGTGTTCAGTAATTGTGTCATTGACGCAAAGCAGAAGTGGAAGTAAAAATCCAAAAACTGTCCTGTGCATTTGTGTTTACTCCCTCTGAATCTAGAAGACACAATATTCTGATTGTTTAAAAACACCATTCTGTAATATTTTGGCCTGGGTTTCAGGTTACCCCTGTCCATCGTTGAGTGCTCACAGTACCTTGGAATATGTGCACTGCCAGGTAAAATCATGTTGATCTGAAAGGTCTATTTTAGGACAAAGACATTTGTTTTTTTGTTATAATGCATTTCTTCTGATTCCAGGTTGCAAGTATAAAGATGTTCGCAGGTCCTTGCAAAGAGATGTTGGTAAGGCTGTTTTTGAGGAATCTTTACTCAAATCAGACATTAAAGCTGCAGTACGTAACTTTCTATGTAATTTTTTTTTCACATATTTGAACTATTACCATGTATATGAGATGGATAATCTGTGAAAAGATCCATTTCCTTCCTGTGCTCTGAAGAAATGCGCTGCTCCAAATAACCAATCAGTCAGGAGGAGGGTCTTAGCACTGTCAATCAACCTTGTGTGAATGCTACCAAACAACTCGCCATAAGTTTTTTATTTCACAAATCTCATACTACGCTGTCAGCACATGGTGATAGTTTCAACAATTATGTAAACGAAGTATATATTTTTTTTATAAAAGTTAAAAACTGCATTCAGTAAAGTATTTTATGCTGTTATTCTATTGATGGGCATAACAGTTTTTAATCTTTGAACTCAGTTGTGTAAAATGACAAATTTGTCTAAAACAAACTTGCATTCCTTGCCGTTACCAGAAGAGCTGAAGAACCAGGGGGTGCAGGATGTGTTTGTCTTGTGCACTAGAGGGGAACTGAGCAGGTACAGGGTCCCGTCGCTCCTGGAGGTCTATGAGCAACGTGGCATCATGGTGCACCACACGCCGTTCCCCGACGGAGACGTTCCCGAGCTGGAGCAGTGCTGCCAGATCCTGGACCAGCTACAGGCCTGCCTGGAGAGGAACAGGAGGACGGTGGTCCAGTGAGTCGAGTAAACACACACACACACACACAACACACACGGGTTACATGAGGGATGTATTTGAAATGTTGAGTGGACAACATCTCCAAATGTTGAAGTTTGTTCACTTACCTCTCAGAGACTTGATGAGTAACTTGGAGAGGTAAAGCTCATCCAAATCCATTGCGTTGGATTTACATTTATAAAAATGGGAGGAAATGTAAAATATGGTATGCAAACCTTTTCAGGAGCCCAACAACTTGTGGATTACTGTGCGGCTTCTCCAAGGTTTGCAAGTTTTACCGCTTTTCCACCATTATTTAACACCTCACTGATGAACAAATTAAAACTCAACACGGGAAAATGTAACTAATAAACAAAAAAAATTCTAGGCAGCAGTAGATGAATTTATACAGCACCTGTTGAAAATAAAAAAATCTGACATTTTAGCATTTAGACATTGTAGCATTTTTAGATATTTTAGCAAAACTAAAATACTGAATGAAAACAATCAAAGTGAAAGGAAAAAAAGTTAAATACAATTAAATCAAATTTAGAATATTTAACCCTTATATGTTGAAATGGGGTCCAACTGACTCCACACACGTAAAACCTGTATCATTCCATAGACCTCTACGTTTGCCTCAATCCTCGCACACACAAGGGTTAAAAAACAATTTTAAGGAATAGAATGTTTGAATAAAAAACTCGACTAAAACTCTCAAAAGCAAATTGATTAGCATCACTCTGGAAAGTTCTGCAGTTCTTGGAACAACCAGCAGATTTGGGTTTGAGGATCTAACAGTTCAGAGATTTCAGAAGGAGTCTCATCATGCAGGAACCTGAACGTTAGTCAGGATTTTACAATGAATAAATCAATTCAGGAAGTAAACAGTGAAAAGACAGGAGGAATGTCAGTTCCTCTCTTGGTTCCAGGCAAGAGTTTTTTTTTTTTTTTTGCTGATGCATCAGAGTATCCTAAATCAGAGGAAATGAAAACCGTTTAGTTTTTTTAAACCAACCTTTATAGATTGGAAATATTTCTGCAAGTAAAGATCCTCTGGTCACCATAGAAACCATAACAAAGCGCTCTGCTTGTGCGGTTTGAAGTTCTGAACTGACTTTGCCTTTTCCTTTCCTCCTGCAGCTGCTACGGAGGCCTGGGGCGATCCGCTTTAGGTGAGGACAGTCTGCTCTCACATGATGACCTTCTCGTTTGGTCTTTAACTCACAGCTCATTTCCCACTCAGTCGCCGCCTGCCTGCTGCTCCAGCTCTCGTGACGATGACGGCCAACGAAGCCATCAAGATCCTCAGAGAGCACAGAGGAGGAGGAGCGATACAAACGGTGAAGGTGAGGTCAGATAGAAGTGTTTATTTGTATTTTTAAGGAATAAGGAATTCGGCACATTTCAATCTTGGATGTCCTTTTTTTTGCAGCAATACAATTTTCTTCACGAGTTTCGGGAGAAGTATGCTGCCTACAAAGAGAGCAGAGAGGCTTCCACAGAGAGATCGTGTCTCGGTGATTCTGGATTATGGAGAAAATAATCTATAAACATCTGCATTCAGTGATTTTTTTTTTTTTTTTTTTTTTTACTCTCCAAGAGCTGCACTTTAAAATAGTATCACTTCCTTTGAGCTTTTACGTAAACCTAAAGGTTCAGGTAACAAAACACAACACTTGAAAATCTTTAATATAAGCCGGTGTTTAAGCTTTAAAAAGTTAAGTAGATATGTACATTTTCTGTACCAAAATATTTTTAAAAAGAGCCTTTTCATATCAAAGTGACACTACTCAATCCACCGCACAAAAAAAAAAAATTACATTGCAGAAAATTTCAGCATTTTGGTTTTATTTTGAATTATTTTTCCAAATGTGACATGGTGTTTGATAAACTGACTGGTGCAAAATGAAAGACATGGCTCTAACCAGTGAAAGCTTGAACTAAACTTTTATTGAACTAAAGTTTGACGGAGATGTGGGAGTGCTTGATGTCACAGAGGAACTTGTATAAAAATCCAGAAAAACAAGAAATAAACCAGAGATGCTAACAACGTGGACTGTGCTCAACCCAAAAACATCATCAGAAGGTATGATTCAACAGTATGGCACATCAGCAGTTTGCTACTGAAGCTCTAGAGTAAATGTAGAATACATCGCTGTCGAGTCGGCCTGTCACTTAACTCAGCTACATGGGCAAATTTACAGAAAATAAACACATGATCCCCTCTGGATTTATATGGACACAACTAAATATTAGACAGGTAGAGCGTGGTAGATTTTAAATATTGAAACAATTCATTGAAAAAAAAACCCGATAAGACAAACAAGCAGAGTGCATCATGTTTCACTACAAGATAACGCTCATCTTTTATTCCTTCAGTCCATCTTTAGTCTGAACAGATTGAGCCGTCTGCAGCTAAGATCTTTAAGATAATAAACTACCTGGTCAGAGTAAGTCAACTTACAATCCAGAAAAAAAAACAACCATAAAGCAGATCAGAACACGTTTAGATTCACGCACACAAACCTCAAATCCTAATCTGTAAACACTCAAAAGCGGGAAACAAAGATGGAAAACAATTTTTATTTAATCTCGAGCATTAAAAAAAAGGGAAAAAGATGAACTTGTCCATTGAAATTTGTTCATATTTCCAGATTTTTCTTTTTTCCAAGTTGTAGTGCTTTGACGAAACGCTGCGACCAAGATGGTCTTTAAAGAGGTTAGAAGTTTCCAGAATGACTCTCTGCACTGCGTGTGTGTGTGTGTGTTTGTCAGGGGGCTCATCCACTTGAAATGACGGCTCGTGTTGCTCATCAGTGGTCTCCAGCAGGTCCAGTGTTCCAGCACTTTGATCAGTGTCTGGTCATCTACTGTACGGCCCGGTCCACTTCCCTCCACGTCTTTAGGAGCTCACCAGAACATAGATCATTCTGGAAGAGACGGATTAGGATTACAGTCAAGTTCAGTCACAGGCATCTGGGTCCTAATGACCACAGCCAGTAAGATGATGCAACGCTTTCAACATCTGTGACTGACAATAAAAACGACTCACGGTGTTGCCACATACATATGCTGGAAATTTACAGTTTTGACATAAAAAGAGGAAAATACACATTTCCTTACTGCTGTACTGCGTGTTAAAACTGGGATCGTTTCTATTGCAGTCACGCAACATCAACTTTCATGTTTTTGACAAATCTAAAACTTCAGCCTAGAGAGACATTTTGGCAAATAAAACTCATTTAAAGCTGCAAAGGTCACACAACTGAAAAAAATAAAATTTGTATCTCCTTTGGGAAATTTCTTGTAATCTTTATAGATTAGAACAAGCATTTTGTGTCTATTTTTGTTTTCTAAGGAAGGCAAGGAAAACGGGTCTAAAAACATTAATGGGAATTTTAGTGCTTGTTATTCTTTGTGAAAATTCAGTGCAAATATTGCAGGATAATTAAAAAAAAAAAAAACCTTAAAACTGTATTTAAAAACATTAACTGGCTCCATTTCAGTTTCAGCCAGTTATTCAGAGCCAGCTGTGACTCCCGAGCTGCGTGTTCAACCAACGCAAAGAGCTTCTGTATGACTATCAGAGTGAGACAAATGGTAGAAAAAGCTGTGTACCCGTAGAGATAGTAGAAGAATGAGAGGAGGTAGAAAGCCAGTTTGCACCAGCCTTCTTTTTGACAATAGGCCAGGATGTCAGCATTCATGATGGTAGTCGGGTCATAGAGTCCTGGACAGCTCATCACGGGTCTGCTCGTGTACCTGTGGCACAGCAAAAATATTAATACATAAATAAACCTGTTAGTCACAAACAAAGCAAAGGATTCCTGTTTCGGCGGTCAGCCGGTTGCTCGGTTACCCACCTCCAGACGTGATAAGCCAGCAGCGGCAAGTTGAGGAAGAGGGTGAGCCACTCGGCCGCGCACAGAAACATCACGCAGAAGAAGAAATGGATGAGATACTCTGGCAGCACCAGCTGAAACAGACCAGAGGAGAGGAGACGTCAAAGCTCAGGGACAGCCGGTCAGCCGGTCAGTCTGCCTTCCTGCTCAAAACGAGACGTTTAGGAAGCCAAGACAGTCAGAGGACGACATGGGAGGACGCTGCAGCTCCCTGAAGAAAACCAACCGTCTTTAGTCTTTAGAAAGCAAAGACTGAGGTGTTCACACTCAGACTAAAAAAACAAAAGGTGACATTCATAAAAAGGAGTGAAAGACAAATCTGAACTTCGGTGTAATGTGTTAATTGTATGGCTACAATGCATGTAGCCAAGGTGACGGCTACTCAGGCTTCGGACGCCATCTTTAATAACAGGGTGAAAAATCAAGATCTACCACTTGCAAATTCGATAATTCCGCAATATACTCTGGATTTAAAAAAAAATATCTGATTTTCAATGTTTACATTAAAAATGGCAAACTTCCATCTGCTGCCACTTAGTTGGCAGCAGATGGAAATTATGGAGTGGGCATTTATATCGTTTATGGTGAATTTTAATTTATCGTCACAATAAATTCTAATTAGTGACGTTTATAACCCCAACACTGTCTGAATTGCTAGTTTTTACCATTTTCACCAATGTTTATACAAAAAGAGTATTAATTGAAAATATGATCAATTTCAGTTGCGGCGAGTAATTTATTGATAAAAATATTTTTTTACAATGACTGTCCTAAAGCAGCGTATTACACATGGGGATGTTTTTCCAGGAGCAGAAGTTATGTTTGTGAGGATATGATTGCTTTATCATTCAGCCATAACCTAAAAAATTAATAACTAGTTAACACTTTTATCGTTATGACATTACTACAAAATATCGCGAAAAAACCTTTAAGTCTTAAGCTTTGGCAAAAACATGAGTTGCTTTTCAGGGTTTAGAAATCGAGTCTTGCAAGTGGACCAGAGAGATTTATTTCCCACCCTGGTTCGGCGACATGCATCACCATGCGCATCTCAACTAAACGACGCCGCCTGCTCAGGACAACGTTGGTGCATCGCAACATCGACGACAAATCTGCACATCGTCCCACTTTGTGTCAGCACATCGTTTGAGAACCATGCTGCGAGCGCGAGCGGCATCGATGCAGCCAGCGTGCCTGAGGTCGGGTCGAGCGTCGGGTTCAAGGGGGCAGATGGAAGCACCACATGGAAGCCATGCATTTGGGGGGGTGGGATAAAGTAAAATAAAAATACAGCAGGTGGAGCCAAACCAACAGCCCGCAGAATGACAAATGTGGGGCGTGGGGAATGTGCAGGATCTGCACTGCGCTGCCAAATACGACACAACTGAACAGACGAGGGGGGGGGGGGGGGGATGATGACCCCAAACGGGTTCAAACTGGGCTCGAAGCCTGCATACCAGACTATGCAAAACGCCATGGGTTACAGGTATGTGGAGCCTGACTTTTTTTTTTTACCCCCTCTACACTAACTCCTCCTCCTGTGGAGAATTTCTAGCCAATCAGAAGCTTTAAATAGTGCTGAGCTGGAGAGAGGTGGGTGGGATTCTGCCACCATCTGTTCAGAACCACAGGTGATGTAGCTTAGAGCCAACTCTGAGCTCACGTCGGACAAACAGTGGCTCAAACTGCAACCTCTAATTTGTGAGGACAATAATACTTTGTGTTTGTGTGGATTTCAGTGAAGAATGTGGTTAAACTGGTAACTTGAAAGCCTTGAAGATCATCCAACCAACTGATTTAAGTCTTTGTCCAACACATGGAGAGTTTACTGAACTACCTTCTGTAAAACCATAAGGAAACAAAGGGTTGATTGTAATAGAAATCATGCATGCTTTAAGCATTTGCCAGTCTTTTCAGTCAAAAGCTACAGCCTCATCAATACGCCAGAGCAGCTGAATATTTACATACGCTTCTCTCCCCGTAGCTTTACTGTCTCGCCAAACGCGACGCGTCAGGAGATCCTTACAACAATCTGCTGGACGGAAGCCGTGTTCAGTCAAAGTATTCATTCCCCTTTTACTTTGTCACATTTTGTCCCTGTACAGCGACAAAACTTCGCAGAAAGACCAATGCAATTTAGAAGTGGCATCCATGTTTTTGCTCTTTTTAATAAAAGATGTGGGAAGTGTGAAAGTAGAGGTGGGCGTCACAATAAATTACATTTAACCAGGCAAAACTGTCCGTATTGTCAGGTTTGTTACCATTTTCTCAACTGCTTGTCCAATGATAGTATAAATATACATCACATTTGAAAATATAATTAAATGCAGTTACGTTGGTTCGGTTAGTGATATAAATCACACTTCTTGATGTGACTGGTGTTGTAAAGAAGTGAATATTTTCCAAGTATTTGTTGGGCTGTAATTGCTGTGTCGTTCAGTCAAACAGCAGCAATTACAAGAAAATTGTTCTACAAAGTGCTGACTGTTTGATCATCTCCATGTCACACTTTTCAGATTTTTATTTACAAAAAAAAAAAATCTAAAAATTTGCAAACCATGTAGTTTCATTTCACAATTAAACTCGGTGCTGAGGTTTGTAACAGGACAAAATGTAAAAACATTCAAGGGTGTGAATACGTTTGGAATAATACAATGAAGAGCTGGCAACATAAAAACTGCGAGCGTAGAGCCGAGATATCCGACCAAGAAATTAAACTATACAGTAATCTAAAGAGAGGTGAAACGTAATGTTTTTGTCTAATCCACAACGCAACCTAGGTTAGTTAACTGAAAAGACTTTAGCAAACACTTCACCGTGCAAAAATGACAAGACTTTGGACTAACGTGGACTCAGCGGGCATTTTAAAGACTGGTACAAACCTTTATTGCAATTTTGACTCTCTTAAACTTTTTGACCTTTTCAATTGTCTTTTAGCATTAAAAAAAGAAAAAAGAAGAGGGGGGCAAAAGAAGCAGATTGGAAAAACAAAACAAAATGAAAACGCGTTAGAGTTTCACAGCTGACAAGTCACCCCATTAAAAAAAAAAAGAACAAAAACAAGGTTATTTAGCATAACAGTGCAGAGAAATGATAGGGGGAATAAAGATAAGTGGATAACAGTACAGTTGTAACAGAGCATCTGCATGCAGTCGTTTAGACAAGAAAAGCAAAGCGCTTTATGACACTTACCGGATTTAAAGTGTTACATTGATCTATAGGATTCTTGTAGTCAGTCTTCAGTTCATCAAATGCAATTATCTGGAAATAATTAAGAAATATGTCACATTAATAATGGCATGATATTTTACAATATTCCATCTGAGTGAACAATCCACCAAATTTACACACACAATTAGAAACTGTGTAAAATCATTTAAAATTAACAGATTTGATATTGGAATAGAATAACATTTAATTTCAGCACATTTTTTGCCTTCATGTTAGGTTTCAGTATTACATAAACTGGTGCCACAGTCCAAGCCCTTTAAGATCATTTGTAAGCCATGACAGCTGTGTTTGCCTGCTAATGGTAAATGTGACAAGGCAGAAGCTAATTTCCTTTAGCTCACCCTCCCACACTTAAATCCTACCTGGAGAGAGGAAGGGTCAAAGATCACTGTATGCCTCAAAGCTTAAGCAACTTAATAAGAGGAGGGGTAACAATAATTTGGTATAACACACTTATTTGTGTGCTTTTCTTTCTATGATAGATTACCAATTCTTTCTTGCATGACATCTATTGCAAATGAGTAACAATCGTGATCTAAAGTCCAAGAAATCCCAAAACTAACGCTAGCAAAAAAAATAGAAAGTTAAGAAAAAATATGACCTGAAGTCGGTTCAACATTTGACAGTCACACTCTTCCGCCCTTTTCACACCAAGTGGCGAGAAAATGGTCACTATACAGCAGAAGAGTCCGGAGATTTCCGGAGTAAATACGTCGAAGCCCTTTAGCTTAGCCTGCAAAACGCTAACGAGGCTGCTAGCTGTTAGCACAATATAGCCTGACAGGTTAGTAGAAGCCCTGTGTGTTTTGAGGACGTCTAATACGAACATTAGCTACGGAGACACCTTAATTCAAAATTATGTGTAAAACCAACGTCTGTGTCGGTGCCAATGGGCTGAGCTTTCCGCCCGAACCGACACCAGGGTGTGTAGCATTCATTCATTCAGTAGTAGACAGGTTTCTGAAGTAAGCGTGCGTCAGTTTAGTTCACGCTAACGCTTTCTCTCTAGAGACGTCTCATGAGTCTTGGAGGAGCTGACTCTGGGCACAGTCACTTCTACGTGCCCACTCGGCAGGCCTTGTTTTCAACCCCGAATTTGAGTTCTACACCTGGACAGTCAGAAAAGCAGTCGGTGTAAATTTGTACTTACATGCCAGATAGCAAAAAAGATAAGCGCCGCCGTGAGCAGTAGCGCGAGCATGTAACAAAAGGCCGCGAATGTGAACGCCATTTTTCTACGGTTCTTCTGCTCGGTTCCTCCTGGCTCCGTCAGCGGATGACGCAGGCTTCCTCTTCCTCCGTTTTATGGCGATTGGCAAACAACTCATAGGCGCATTACCGCCACCTTCCTGATCGGCGTATAGCGCTTTGGAGCTGACGTCACAGCGTTTGACGTTTACGTCGCTCGGCGCCATGTTTGCAGCCCACAAACCAAAACAAACTAGTCGGAACACCAGTGTTTTCATTGTGTTACTGACCCGCAGCGAAGTTGTTTTGCAAATTGGATACTGGATATTCGCCCTCCGCGGAGTAAGGGACGTTCAAGTTAAGGTTGAAACGTCCCTTGCTGTTCTCTACCGATGCCTCCTGAAGCGCCCATAGGCACATAGGGACCATCAAGTTCCAACCCAAACACTTTTATAAATAAATGCCTTGTCTTGTGACCAACTAATACAAAAAGTGGCAATTCATGCTATTAAACGAGGCACACTATCCTCTATAAAATTTTTAAGCCATATTCAATATTTTAAGTATTAAATGTTTTTTCAATAGCTTCCAAATTGTGTGCCCCATTAACTCAAAATTTAAAAATCAAATTGTTTTGTGGCATTTCATTTAAAAGTAAATCTAAAATTTTTGTAACCTCTGACTAGGTTTATTATTTGAAAAGTCAAGAAAACACCAGTCTTGGTTGTATATTTATCCCACTTGCCTAGATCTGGATAAAAGTAAATTCCATACTTTTCCAAATTGCTAAGATCCCCCTACAAGTATTTTCTTTGGATATTTTTCTAATATTTCCCAGTTGTTAGTGAAGAGGCAAAAATCAAATAATTTCTGAATAAAAACAAAGTCTCAGGAAAGCAGAGGAGTAGACATCACTGTCAGTTTATTTGGACAACAGGACAGACACAGGTATAGAAATATGTCAAGTTTCACTGATGTCATGAGACAGCTGGTTATCGTAGATGTTTCGGTTTTTAGTAGAAAGGAAAGAAAAAAATAGGCATTTTGATCAGAGAGGACACTTATTGAGCAAAGCTACACATTCGCAGGTTAAATGATTCAAAGGGTCGGATTTACAGCTGTTCAAACATAGGAGAAGCTCAGGAATCCACAGGATACGACTAGATGTAAGGCTCGAAACCAAAAGTGAGCTTGATTTTGATAACACAGAAGACAGTTTACTACATTTCCTTTCCACTTAATATAACAAACATTGAGTATTTTTATAAAGAAACAATAAGCATGTAAAGACTTCTGACAGAGTAGGAATACAGCTCAAATAGAGGCCTGTACTACGAAAGTCGCCACGGGTTTTCAAGTCGTACTAAACAGGTGGAGTCGGTAACGGGTCGGTAAACGTTAAGTCATGATACGCGAAGGAAATGAACACCGTTCCTTCCTGCTGAAAAACCCAAGCGGTGAACCTGAAGTTGTCTCACAGCTTCATAGTACCGGTTCTGGATGTTTGAGACGTCGCTTCTGTCTCAAAGAGCAAAGAGGAAATGGTTTGATGGAAATAGTTTACATTCAGTAGAGAAAGCATCAATTTACAGTAGCTGTCCACATTTCTGGCATCTGGACAATTTGGAAAGATAGTCTGTTTTCTATTTTTTATTGTTTTAAGCACATAAAATCAAGAACATTGCACATTTCAGAGTTAGCATACAATGGATAATCCCCAATATATTCCATAAAGTTTTTTTTTTTATAAGAAGTGTAGTGTTGGTAGGTAAAATGACTTTACTCTAATTCTCTTCCGTAGCTTCATCATACAGGCTAACATGAGGCAGGCAGTGTATATCTTATCAGTAGACATGTGAATCACCATCAACACAGGAGCAATCAAAGTCTGTTTCTACACTCCTAGTGTCTTGTCATAAGCAGGTAAAAATAGGTTTTCAGTGACAAAAATGTCAAGAGACATTTATTTTTAGTGCGACGTTGCACTTATCCAATGTTCACTTTGAGTTTTCCAGGAGATTATAAGGAATTAAGACAAAGTATTGGTGAGCTAAAACGTATGACATCTTTTTGTGGTGAAATCTCCCGTTTTTTGTTTAATAAAAACTGCACTCAGGGACGGCGCTGATGAGACGTGGAGCTCGCATGTGCCCATTTAATCTCCTCTAAGGATGTGACCAACAAACGAGGTGGGACGACGCTTTTAATAAGAATCGGAAAACCTCCTGAGTCACAGCTCATTGAGTATTTTCCTCACCGTCGCATGAAAATAAGTCACTGCAGGATCTGGAATACATTTCTTATTACTAAAAGGATATTTTTCGTTGCTATTTGGAGCTGCTTATACTGATTGTGCTTTTTTTTAAAGGACATACATAAATAAATGCTCTTTAGAAATCCAGACAATGTTTGACCAATAGGCTTGGGCCGGTTTGGCATGTTTTGGTACCAGTTTCCAAAAAAAAAGCAATATTAACACATGCTGGAACAAAATCTGGATACATTTATTACCAACTTGCAGCTAAACTTTATTGTGCAGAATATCTTACCATTCTGCTCTTTACAGAGTAACACAAGTATACTAAGCTAATATTAGATGCGTTGAGCCTGTAGTCGGTTTCCTATTAAGGATTAAATAATACGTCTAGACCATGAGAGTGAAATTAGAGTTTAATAATAATTTGGGGATGACAAGAGGTTTCAGAAACTTCAATTTGAATTGTTCTGCGGTTATTGATTTCAGGTCTGTTCCCAGACACAGGGCTTCGAAGGACATGCTAACTTTAGCTTCTTAGCAGCTAACAGTTAGCTAGTAGCGGTGGAGGATTTTGTGTGCGCGTGTGTTCCTAATAATTTTTTTTCCCAAATTCTCAAATTGCTTCCACACAAATGACTTAAGAATATGAGAAGGACCTCGCTACAGCAAACAGAAAGGGACGGGGACGGACCACTGTCAGTCTCTTACCTTATTTGGAAATGGGACCATTGCACTCCGGAAGTGAAGAGGGCGCTATTTCCTATATTATCCGCGGTCTCCCGTTTTAATTTTCTTTTTAAATCTGTGATATAGCTTTATCTTTAGGAAGGTGTTCCTCTCTCAGCATGTATTTGAACTTCTCTCTTTTATTTACTTCAGCCCAGCTCAGTTTTTAACAATTTCCATTGCTTTCTGTGTACTTTTAAATCTGCTCCGTTTTCGCATCTTTTCGGGCCTACTACTGCCTCTAGCATGCTAAGTGTTTACTTGATGCACAATTTGTTGATATTGTGATTCTATTGAGTTTTATTTGTTGTTTTAGAGTCAAAGAAAAATTTTCACCTTTGAAATACATGCTGAGAGTGAAACTCCTTCCTAAAGATAAAGCTATATTACAGATTTAAAAAGGACATTTAAACGGGAGAACGCGGATAATATACGAAATAGCGCCCCCTTCACTTCCGGAGTGCAATGGTCCCATTTCCAAATAAGGTAAGGGTGGTCCGTCCTGCCCCTTTCTGTTTGCTGTAGCAAGGTGTACTTGAAGAACATCGTCAACCACAATGATAGGAATACTGTTGATTCAGGGCAACTCAAGAACTACTTCCTTTCCCACTTCAAAATAAGAGCCTGAAAAATAATACGAGGGCATCAGACTTAAAGTGCCTTCGTTAACAGGAAGAAAGGCTTTTGTAGCGATCTTAAAAGGAACTTTTAAAAACCGTGACACAGGTGAGCAGCCCATGCCTATTGCACAGTGACACATTAAACATCGCGATTCACAACAGATTTTAGAATTTGCCAAGAAAATACACAAAATACATAGTTAGCGACTGGACCGAGGACTTTGAGACTGGCACCAATTATGAGCAGCTGCCACATTTCGGTATGAGGAAGCAATTATGGAAACGTAAAGAGCCCAAGGTCATAAAATATGAAGCACAACCGGCATTTCGAGGAGTTACACCATTATTTTTTTTAAGGCTGAAACAGCTACAAAGTAAATAAAGTGGCTTTACATGAGAATTAATCAACATTCAGTATAACAGTAGGAATTCCAACGCACAATGATAGCGGACAGGCTCCGTATAAAGAGATGGTATTCGAGTAGATTTAAATCGGGGGCAGATGTTTACCGCCCTGTTGTCTTCGCTGTCCTGGTTACTAAAGTTTTGAGTGAAAATAATGTTTTAAAAAAAGGTTTGTGTTTGGAATGCATCTGAAAATATTGTACCCTGGTTAGAACCGTTCAAGAAATATGCAGGTCAAAGACGTTATCCATCATTCATGTTGAGTTTTTATTTTCTTTAAAGAGGAAGAAGAGTCATCCATATTCAAACCAACAGGGCTTCGGTGCCTTGCAAAACTGAAGCTTTGAGCTTTTCCATATGATGTAATGTCATAACCACAATCTGTAATGTATTTTATTGGGGATGTTCTATGATAGCGCAGGTGTCAGCAACCTTTACAAACAAACAAAAAAAAAACCAAAACAAACATTGCTGCTCTTTCTCCTGCTGAAGCAAGTACGACATAAAATTAATTGAAGTCATTTTTCCAGTAAGATACTATTATCCTACATAAATTTATTCAATTTTTTTTGTATTTTAGACAAACTAAAAACATCCAATTTTTTAAAAAAGAGAATGATTTCTGTTTTTAATCGATGTTAGATATTTTTGGAAGCGTCAGAAAAAATATAACAAAAACACATAAAAAAAAAAGACTTGGTGTACAATTGCCCTCGTTCTATTGCAGAAATTGTATGCAGATAGAGTACGAGAACAAATGACTACAGAAATGACAATTGTGAAGTGGAAGGAGGAAAATGCATGGCTTTCAAAATTTCTTACCAAATAAAAATCTGAAAAGTGTGTGTATTTATTCCCCTATTCTCTGAATGTTGTTAAATCTCTGAATGAGGAAACCAAAGAGTTTCAACTGAGTACACCATTGAAGAAACAGTTTCAAGATCAAGTTTGTGTTTATAACATGACAAAATGTGGAAAACGTTCAACAGGTGTGAAGACTTTAACAAGCCACCGAATACTTTAGCCACGGTTTCTCGTTCATGTGCTGTTTACCTCACTAGGTGTGAGTGTTAGCGTTTTTGTCTTCTGGGGAGCTGCTGACGGCAGCCACCTTATCATTTAAATGCCCTGGGATGAGGACTGAAGGACCTCAGTAGTGTTTCCTGGATTCTAGCTACAACTATAAGGAAAAAAAGAAAACTCTAAAATCAACATAAATCTAACGTATAAAATCAACATAAATCTAACGTATAAAATCAACATAAATCTAACTACAGACACCAGAAATAATCAAAACAAAACAGATTAGCCAAAAATTGTGAAAAAAAAAAGGTAAAAATCAGATCGACCTAGGAGGGCCTAAGTTGCAAAATCGTTGAGTGTAAACTTCTTAAGGAAACAGAAACCGTAGCTACGAAGACGCTAAGTACCCCCCGCCCCCGGATGATGATAGCATGCTTCGGAAAAGGCGCAAACGCACGTTTCGTTTCTGTTCACTTTAAAGACCTATGGGAGTGTTAATTCAGCACAGACACGTCACTGGCACATGGAGAGATGGTGTGGGAGGCGAAAGCAGACCTGAATCAAATAGCATTTGCAGACTGAGGCGACCAGACGGGCGAGGTTTAGATATGGCCGTGATTGTCGACGGCCACGGAGGTGGCGCTCAAACTCTTGTGATGGTCTGAACATTCTGGCGCAGGCTGAGTTGTCATAAAAAATATACATATATATCTTAAACCTCACCGATGTGGCCGCTGACTGCAGAGTATTTGCAAAAGCTATTTGAAAATCAGGTCCGCCGAGAAAGGTAACATCTGTAGTTTGTTCTTCTTGAAAGATGGAGCATGGTTGTGCAGTCGGGATCCCCCTCGCATCCCAAGCCTCCGGATCAGAAGACCTTACTTAGCGGAAGAATCCAAGTTTCTCTTTAAGCCAATCTTCCGTTAGGTCCTCTGTGTTCCTGATCTCAAACGCCTGTCAAGTAAGAAAGGAAGAAATTTAAAAAAAAGAAGGAAAAATGGCCAAAGGTTGGTTACTGAACCCTCCTGCACTGACATGTAAAACTGCTGCAGAATAAAATAGAAAATTTCTTATAAAAACAAAAACATCTTGCATTTCCGTACTTCTTCACATGGCGAAAGCTGGGACAAGGGTTTAGTGACATCTAGTGGTACAGGTGAATACTGCATCTAACTAAATGTGCAACAGAACTATTTTGTAGGCGAAAAGAAACTTCTTTGACTATTGTTTTGGCTTCGTGGGCCAGGTTAGAAATTAAATCACAACATGGTTGATCTATTAAACCTTAACAACGTTTTTACCAGCATTTTACTGAGAAGTAGCTGGTATATTAAACTCAGCAGATGCTTAGTTCCACCAGGTGGTTGCTAAATTGCTGCTGACTAGTCTGAAAGAGCTGAAGGGGGATAGTAGGGCTCTGAGAGGTGGAAACTCGGAAACTGCAGCTCTGAGGAGGAGCTGCGTCTCGAAGGCGGAGCTAGGTCCACCCGGGCGTTCCGCACAGCTGAATGGTTGCCGCGGGAGATGAAATGATTTCTCAAGCACACATGAAAGAATAAAGGCAACGCTCCAGGTGTGTTTTTGACGAGGGAATAACATTATGACACTATGTAAAGTTAAAAAAAGTAAACTTTACATGACACTACTCCTTTAAAACATCTGAACGCTAATATTTTTAGCACCTTGTAGTGTATACAATCGAGCCACAAAGGACGTAGCCAAAGATTCACCAACCTTGGTCAGTTGAACCGTTTGCACCAGCTTGTTTTTGCTTCCTGCGTACATCATCTGTTGCTCTGGTTTACAACCTGAAAAGCAAAACAAATATATGTAAGGAAAGAAAAAGGTGTTTTCTCATGAGTTGAGTTTTTGGTGGCTGGTGTCCTGCAATCCTTCGGTCCGATGCACCACAGACAAACAAATTACATCCTCAGCATGCATCCAGGTTCTACAAAGTCACATTAATGGCCTTCATTTGGGTTTTGTTGAAGCAGAACCGCATTTAAAAGTTGCAGGACACCGTCACCAGGACGTTTGGACTTTTTTGGGTTCCCTGCAGCAGAACTAGCCTTACCCACTGGACTGGAGAAGATGAAGCAGAGTGGATAGGACACACGTCCATCATCGTGTTCATACTTATAACTGTAGACGATGAACGTTCCCTGGGCTAAGGACAGCAACTATTATGTGATTACATTTTACTATAAAGGTAGGTACTCAGATGTTGTCAGTTCAAAGGATATCTGGGTTGTCTCTCTGGCAGTTCATCCTTTAGAGCATCAGGTGAAATATCCTAAGAGAAAAAAAATAGTTTCAAAAATGGGAATATTTTTAGCACAGTGATTTTAAAAATCAAACCAAGACTAAATGAGCCATTTAAAGAAGGAAGATAAAAAAATAACTTACCTCATGCTCTTCTTCAAGAATAACTAGCTGCTTGTCTTTATCAATCTTCACTGAAAACAACACACACACACACACACACACACACACACACACACAAAACAACAAAAGTCAATAACTAAATCCCCTGGCATTTCAGAGTGAGAAATACCAAGAAGCTGAAGCAATCTCTTCCTCTGCTTGTGTCCTGTAATATCTGGAGTTGAGAGTCCCTGTCATGCAAACACGCGGCGAATCCCATTCAGCAGAAACGACATTCTGAAGCCGACAGAGTCGAGGATAAAGCTTTCTGTCTTTACAGTTCTCCACCTCGCTGGAATCAGACATGACTCAGTGTCACCATGGCCACGAGGGTTTTTAATACATGTAGGGTTAACTTTTTTTCACCCCCCACGTACCTCCCCTACATCTGTGTTTTAAGCTAAGCACAATTAATAAGAGAAATCAGGAGTTAAGTCTGAAATAGCTTGGCAGTTTCTGCATTAGGTTAAAGTTCTTGCATGAGAGGAATGTTGGCCTTGTCATCCGGTTCATAAAAACACAGTCATAGGACTGCATTGTTTCAATAATCCAGCCTTTACAATCTTTCTAAGACGGTTGCAAATCAAACCTCAGGCTTTGAAACGCACAAAAGATTCCAGACTGTCATACATGTGGGTAAAATAAAAAGGTTATGCCTGAAGAAGTAATTTGACTCAAAAGCTTTTAGAATCAACTTTAGCAGAAAAAGTTATTTTCTCTGTTTTAATCTGTCATTCACATGATTTTGCCCCAGTTTTTTACACTAGTTTTGCAGGAGCAAACGATTATTATAGTCATTGACTGTTCAATCAAATACACTTTAATCTGTACGCTTCTGTTAACAACTAATCGATTGCTAAATTATTTACTTCCGTAAGAGATTATGAACACAAACAAACTGATAATCAACATGCAACAGAAGAGAAAGGTGAGGGACGTACTAATGATGGCCGCGTTGTTGGTTTCCTTCCGGAAGCGAAATTCCTTCAGCTTCTTCACCAGCTCTTCATCCACGTCACACACGACCAGTGATTCACTCTGACCAGAAATAGAGGGGTGGGGGATTTTTAAAAATAATAATAATAAAAAAAAAAGCTGAGTAAATACAAAAGTAAAATCTAAGTGTAGTTTAACCCAACTACACAACAACTTCATTGTTCTTATTTATTTCTTAATATGAAAAGCTAGTAAGCATGAACTTTGAGTGTCATTGCAAAGATGCTTTTGCTCATAAAAGAAGTATAGAATGTAAACAAGAAAAAAAAAAATCACATTAATTAAATTTTCATAGTGTCAAGTCGTCTGCTTTTATTTTGAAACCAGTGTTTCTTTGTCTATCTAAGGTGTTAAGGTTCCCAATATGAGTTTGCATATGAACCAAATGTGTAATAATGACATTAGTAAAACTCAGAGCCCACAACAAGAGCAGCTACACCAATGCCAATGAGCAGCGTATGTCATGAACACACATAATGGTTATATCATGATTCAATGCAGCTTGTGTTGGATATATTCAACACTCTCCTCTTCATATAAACAGACTCATTGCTTGGGCAACAGGAAGTGTGTCCTCACATCCACCCATTGTCCCTCTGACTTCTGTCCTCAGGGCAAAAAGTCACGTTTTCTGCAAAGCTTCACATAAACAGACGCTGCACACTCTCATCCGAGTTAAGCGTTAACGCAGCTTTCACACGATTCATCGAGATTTTAGGGTTGGTGTTTTTTTTCCAAACCCTGAAAAACAACAAAGAAGCTAATATAGCATGGCATTGCGAATTGTGTTTTTGTAGCGTTCATCAAACAGACACTGTGACAAGAATATAAGTCAACACACACACACACACACACACACACGTATTAGTAGCACCGTTACTTTTGTTTCAGTCAGTATATCATGTTTTGCTATAGTTGGATTGATTTTTCTTTCTGGTTTAAATAAAACCTCATGTCACGCGCATTTGTTTACGTAAAAACAGAGGAGCCCTTTTATTTTATGTTTACTCAATGATATCATCTCTCATTGGGCCCACACCTGCCTACAACAAGCGTGTCCTCACATTCAACCTCTGCCCTCAGGGAAAATGTTCTTTCAAGGCATAAAATAAACAAACGGCTCCTCGCGCTCATTTGAATCGACGGTTTGGACTTCCACCTGCCTCGGACCCGCGTCACATTATGAACACTAAAGAGTAACAGAGTATCTCATTCAGTATGGAGAAACGCACCATTTTAAGATTTTTTGTGCATATATGTATACGTTAGATAGAGCCTCAGACTTGATCAAGACAGTAAGTGTTTTCAGGCAAAGCTGTGGATTTTTTTCCTCCTCAGCTATCCGAAAATATTTCTCTCTCTTATTAAGGGAACACAGTTTTCAAATGTTTGGCTAGTTGAGTGGCTGACTACAGGCTCTACAGGAGCAGATAACCTAGCTAATTAACCAGCTAGCACGGCTTCTAATTAGAAAAAGACAGAGCGGCAAAATATACAACTTTCTGCACATAGGCGGTTTTGAAAATGCAAATAATTTCTGAGTTTTTTTTTTTGCTTAAATATGTTTTAAGTAAAGTGTTACATCATTCTCTCCATAACAGAAGGATTAAATCTTTCAAAATAAACATAAGCCTTCTCAAAACTAGTATTTTCATCGAAACAGATTTAATCAGACAGCAAAATCTATTGGTAATGAAACCATTAATTCACACAACTACGGATTTTTAAATTTTTATTTTTGCAAACAGCAACAATCCTGACAACAGTCCAAACAACTCAGAGGATTTAATCCACAGAGGAAAACAATCCACCAGTCTGAACAGGATATTATTGGTCTCTGTCACGTCCACACGCAAGGCCTTACATAACTCCACTGCAAAAATATTTGAAAAGGAAAATCTTTAAGAGTCTCTCTGCAGACACACTCTCGCAAATCTTTGATTGCACCTTCCTGACCAGATGGCTGATGGGAGTCGGGATTTCACTGAGCTCTTGGAAAGATCCTTACAGATTAAGATGTGATTGCTGTGTGTCTGTGGATTGGATAAGGGAACAGACTGAAGGAGACCGCGGCTTTTTTATTTTTTTAACTTTTAGTCCACATTCCTCCAGGCTCTCCAAATCGCTGTGGTCGGTGAGGTTGCTAATTCAGTCTGGGAATTAACCCCCGCTGTTTGACCATTGACGCCTCTCGTGTCGGGCCAGAGAAAGAGGAATATTGACAGGCAGCGCAGAGCATCGAGCTGTCACAACATGCAGCGGGAAACCCGGAGGGAAGCGCCGCGATTAGCAGGGCAGCTAAGCGCTACGGCAGCTCCCCAGCAGCCAGACGTGTTAAAACCCAGCACCGCTGCCCGCTGCAGCAAAGTACCCGCACACTGAGGCAGGAAACACGACGCTTTCAACTTCAAATTAAAAGCATTTGGCAGCTATTTAGAAAATACGATTCCTAAACTAACAAACCCACGTATTATTCATGTCTGTAGTACCGAGCTATTTTTTCGAAGTTATGGCAGCAATTTCTACCGTGGGCAGGCTTTAAATTAAGATTTTGCAGAAAACCAAGGACTATAAAAAATAGGAAATGAAGGAATGGGGTGAAAAGAAGAAAGAATGGACGGGAAAAAAAAAACTATTGAAGTCAAATTTTTCAGAATTGTCCTGTGGAAACCATGAACTCCAAAGAAGAGTTAATCAATTATTTAAAAAATTGGTCAACATTTAAGTTTTTTTTTTTTAGTAAAATTAACTATACTAGGGGAAAACCTGAAATAGGCCATTTTAAAGCAATTATTTGGTGATAATATGATTTGAACTCAATCATAATTAAAATGTACGAACTATGAGTCTTTAGTAAATATGAACCGTAACCTCAACGTTGCGAACTATTTCAGACTTAATAACTCCACCTTATTTTTTTTTTTTAATTCCACCGGAAATAGATTGTGTCTGTGTCGGTTACATTGACGCATTTACAAAACACGGAGGGTGTAACTGATGCTATGCTAGCAGGCTAACGCTCAACAATCTCCGATATCACTTTTCATGAAAACTCCTAAAAATTTCCTGTCTGTTGCCAATGCGACATTAAGCCGCAAAAGCCGAACCGGAAGCAGCTCGTTCGTACGGAAACATAACAACTTACCATAATTGTAGAGTTAAAAAAATCTCCCTGAAGCCGCAGCTGCTGTTCTGAATGGCAGAAACGCTTTCAGTGTTTTTTCTCTTTACTTCCCATCATCCTGTGACTGGTTTGACCAATCGCTCACAGGCTCCCCTTCCTTCACAACATGCTCTGCAAGAGAATGGAAAGCTAGGAACAAATATCACAGTCTAGTAACAATCAAATACGTATATTTAATTTCATTGGCCATTTTGAAACTTCTTTCAATAGTTGTTAATTCTTGTTTTCTAAGCAATTTGAACATATGCCGCATTGTCTTTAAAAATAATGTTTTTTTAAAAATCAAATTTAATCTTTATTGTACTTTTTTAAAATATATAAAAATAAACATGTTGATTATTTTAAGTTTTTCTTGCATGAAACGTGAATAACATTAATACTTCAAAAAAATCCCTTCTTTGGTGAAGTACACCAGGTCTAAGCCCAATTAAAACAAAAATAATTTAAAATTATGACCATAGTTTTACTGTTGCCACGTGCTTGCTGGGGATGGGAGACAGTAACTGGACTCAATAGTTCCAATATGAACATGACTGAAATAAACTGATTCATTGGAACATTTGACGTGTTGATGTTTCTTTTTATTTTTAATGTATTTATTTCTGCAGTAGTTATTATTATTCGTTATTATTATGTATTTGTAGGCATAGTGGTATTATAGTTAGACGTGTAAAATTTAAAGGGAGAGTTAGAATTTGGGTATTGGACCTTTGAGAAACAAATTGCTTGTGTTTATAAATTTTTCTAGAATTACACATTTATTATTTTTAGTTACTGAGTTAAGACGTAAGCAGAAAAATATTACATCGTTTATTTATTTATTTATTTTTGTGTCAAATACAATTAGTGTGACATTTATGTATACAATACTAAAACTATTTTGTTTATTTGTCATGTGTTTTTTTTCCTTTTTTTTCTATTTTTAGAAAAAAATAATGAATACATTAGAGGAAATAATACTTAGCTTAAATAATAAATTCCCCCTTTTTTTGATTTTCCGAGGCCATGTAAATAAAAAGCGGATGTGTGTGTTTTTGCACCGGAACTCGCCCGTTCGCGAGCTTCCTTTCCAGGAGTTGTAGTTTTTCTTAGCAGAACTAACGTTAGCTTCCAGTTGTGAGCTTCGTCAGGCCAAAGGAGTTGGCTAACTGTTTTTTCGGAGCTGTAGAAAACGTTGCAGTTTCCTGTTGTCGTTCAAGCAGAGCCTAGCTTCCGACCAGGTATCGTAAACGATCAGCTTTCGCGGTTTATTTATTCCCTCACCACGAATGTAGACCTAACAAACCAAAACTAACAGCTAGCTGGGGTTAGCTAGGATGCTAGCCAACTCTGTACCATCAGTAGTTTACACATTTCAAAACAAACACCCCCTTATAGATAATGAGGCAGAGTGCCGTCTTTGTTACTGCTGTGGTATTTTAATTTTTTTCAGTAATGTTGAGTTATTTTCAGTGTGTCGCAATGGACTTTGTGAATCACCATTCCAGGGTGGAAACATTTACTCAGAGGCTCTTGGAACTGCCAGAGACATTTTACAGCTTGATAAAATATGTTGGAAGTACTCAATAAAACTGATTAAAGTTGTTTCCTGTTCTGTTTTAGATCATGGCAGATTTCTCGGTGAGTTTAATATATCGATTCCTTGTAGTTTGCAGTGGAAATTACCTGTTTGTTTGTTTTTTGTTGTTGTGAGTGCAGATGGTTATCTGTACTTTCTCTTTTTGTTCTGTAGCTGTCAGATGCTTTAGGAGATGACACGTCCAGCCAGGCTAAGAAAATAGGCCACACTAACCCTACGGCCCCTGCCAGCAATCACCCTGCCGCCCCGAACCCGGGATGGCCCGGTTCTGCCCCAGGAGCTCCCACCCAGCCCTCTGCTCCAGCTGACTTCAGCGGTGGATTGTCTGGCCCAGGAGCCCCGGGGCCGTTCCAGTACCCATCTGGTCCTGGAGCGCCGGGGCAGTACCCGGGACCTCCCTCAGCACCCGGCGGCTTCCCTGTTGGGCCCGGAGTACCTGGACAGTATCCCGCACCGGGAGCTCCGGGTCAGTTTCCCTCCAGCCCCGGGGCGCCTGGACAGTTCCCGGGCAGTATCCGTCTGAAGGAACTCCTGGACAGCTGCCCGGGGGCCCCGCTCCTTACCCATCGGGGCCGTTTCCTTCTGGCCCCGGCGCTCCGGCTGGCCCTTACCCGAACGTGCCTTTCCCTGGTGGCCAGCCAGCAGGAGGCAACGGGATGTACGGACCGGGGGGTCAAGGTGGATTTCCCCCTCCGGCCGGTCCAGGATCTTTCCCAGCGTTCCCCGGAGGCGGATTCCCCCCGATACCACCCGGGTCGTGGGGATCACCCGGAGGAGGTTTCCCGACCCCGCCTGCCCAGTTTGGCCCCGGGCCCATGGGTCCTTACGGCGGTCCGGCTGGTCCAGGAGGAACATTGGTGAGTGTGAGCTCTTCCTGGAGTAAATGTGTCGCTTCTCTTGCTCGCTCTACTCTGCTCTTCTGTAAATCTAATCGGGGCGTTTTGGTGAAAACAACTCAGGCTTTCTCGGACTAAAAGTTAACTTCTCTCCGTCTGCTGGTGACCTTTGACTGGGAGGTGCGTCTGATTCCGGGTTTCTGCTCGGGGTGCGCCGCAAATGCAAAGTAACGGCATCGCCCTGTTCAGCAGGAGTGAACGGAAATGTATTTCTGTCTTTCAGCCCAGATATAACCCGCCGTTTTATTGAAAGCAATGAGCTCAGCTTTTCAGCCGGACCAGGACGTCCCACCCGATCGGCGCCAAAGATCGAAAGCATCCACATCGACGAGTCGTGTTGGAACGCAGCTTTAAATGCATCTCATTTAATTGTTTTGGTTTTTGTTTTGTTTCAAAGTGCAATATGAGTTAATTATCTCTGATTTTATGAATAATGTCTACCAGGTCTATGCTGCTTTAATCTACTCGTATAATCTAGTCAGACGCTGCTCTGACTTGTCCCTCACATGAATGAGTTTCAATAAAAACCCTTTCAATGTTGCTCAGACTTCAGTTTGTTCAGGTGTTTGACTTTCGTTGAAATGTGCGGAGATCATGACTCACTCAGGTGTCGCATTGAGAATATAGACAGAGTCAGAATTTAAGTTCTTTTTTTTTATATCTTGTCAATTATTTAAAAGTACCTGGATCACACCTACGGGATATTAACAAACGGGTAAACAATTTCTCTTTATCACGTCAATCAAAAGCAAAAAAAAAGAAAGAACAGAAAGCATTCTGAGGCAACGCCGTCAGTATTTACACTGTAAATATTTCTTTTCAGATCGTGCCGTACGATCTCCCACTCCACGCTGGGATTATGCCGCGCCTTTTAGTCACGGTGATTGGAGAGCCAGTTCCCGGGGCAGACAGGTACGGATTTCCCCGAAAAAAACAATCCTCGCAGTCTGTGTTTGAAGTCGCGATGCGCTTCAGAAAGAAACATGAATGTGAAGTGGATCTGTGCCGTTTAACTCTGTTATTATGGACAGTTGTGTCAGAGATTAGTGAAAATGTCTCATTACAGCCACAAGCTTCAGTGTATTTCATTGAGATTTCGTGATGATCTGATATGACTTTGAGGAAAAATTTTACAATCTGAGTTTATATTTGTGTCATTTGTAAACCCTTCAGGTTCCAGGTTGACTTCCTTAAAGGTCCGGATGTCGTCTTTCACTTCAACCCTCGTTTCAACGAGCAGACCATCGTCCGAAACTCCAACCTAGGAGGTTACTGGGGCCCGGAGGAGCGAGAGGGGCCCTTCCCCTTCGTCCAGGGGCGCCGCTTTGAGGTAAGCTCTTTATTAACACCATTACAATTTAATGAATGTAAAAAATAATAATAAAAAAATATTAATACAATAAATATTTATATTTTTATGTCTTACTGTAATCTGGTAAAAGTGTCAATTTACTGTGCAGAAATATGAGTCAGTAATTACAAAACTACACTATAGGCATTAACAATACTACAAAAAAAGCAATAAAAATAATCCATATGTTGAGATATTAAAAAAGAATACACCAACAGATATTTGTAAAATTTAAATTGTTAAAGTTCATCGACGTAGTAAAACTACAGATGGCTCCAATTTTGTTTTTTTTTATTTCTTTTTTGCAAAGCCAAAAAAAAAAACAAACACCAGAAAACATTAGAAAAATGTTCAAGATGAAGAAGCAAATATACAAGTCATGGGAAGAATCACAGTTTAAAATTAAATTCATAACTCCTAGAAAATCCTTTTGTGCATCGATTAGCTGAGTCGAACTGTGGAATCATTTGGAAATTGACATTGTCCAAACATAAAACTTTTCAAATTATCAAACAAACATCTGATTATTGCTGGGAGATTTTAAGAAATTATGATTGTTTTTCAAATTAAAGAGATACAATATTGGTAAATGGACTGAACTTATATAGTGCTTTTCCAGTCATTTTGACCACTCAAGGCACATTCACCCATTCGTACTCATAAACTTATACACCCATATGGTGAGTGGTGGGCAATTTGGAGTTGGGTTCCTCCTGCCACCAGGATGTGGCAGGAAGCTGGAATTGAGCCTGTGACCTTTGGATCACAAGGCAGCCGCTCGAGCCACAGAGCCACAGTCGCCCCACTAAATGTGGGTTTGGTTCTTATATGTATGGATCATACATGCAATAAAGATGCAGGTGGTTAAGGAGTGAGAATAATGACATATGTTAGACTTCCACCCAATTCCAAAGTTTTAACATTATGGCTTCATGCTGTATTTTATTTTGTTTGCTTGATCAAAGAATGAACAAGTTAGACATATAATTTTTATTTTGTTGTGTCAAGCAAACATTACACATTTTTGAAGCACCAATCTCGCATTTCACAAACACCAAACGTAGTTTCTAATCAACCTGATACAGAAACTACTAAGGTTTTCCCACTTTTTTTGTTTTATTGTTTTGTTTTTTTTATTGCGCACGCCAATGTTCTGCGCACGTTTGTGTTCAAAACGCCCGCCAGTTCAAACTGTTTTTGCCGCAGCGGAGTAAATAAAAGAATTGACCCCAGCAAATCTCGATGTTTGTCGCCCCTCCGTCTCGCAGTTGAAGATCCTGGTGGAGGAGGACATGTTCAAGGTGGCCGTGGACGGCACCCACCTGCTGGAGTACGAGCACAGAGTGGGCGGCCTGGAGGAGGTGACCGTGCTGCGGGTCACCGGCGACGTCGTCCTGTACAGCGCGGCGCCCAGCATGATCTGAACACCCCCCCCACCCCGGCCGCTCGCTCACTCGCCCTCGAAACGATCAGCCTCCGCGTTTCTGACGACCGCCCGCCCGAAGCCCCTCCCCCTCAGACACACGGGGGCAGCTGACGAAGTTGCAAGTGCGGCCAGCGAAGTGCAATTGTCCCTAACATGGCACATTTTATCGCAACGCAGATGGAATTAGGTTCGCACTTGATAATCCAGTTTGTTTTTGTTTTTTTTGTTTTGTTTTCTACTAAATATCTCATTACGAAATTATGTTTTAACTTTCCTCTTAGAAAAATGTATGAAAATGCCTTGCATTTTTTGTTTCCCTGCTTTTTGGGGTTTTTTTTCACTCATTTCTAATTAAGAAAAAGATTGAGTGACGTAAATGTGTAACAAATTAAATAAGGAATAATTTATTATATGGGTAAAAAAAGAAGGTTGTAAGCTAAGCAGGGAGGAAGACGTGTTCCAGGCGTTTCATATTATTTCAGCAGTGTTTTGTTTACATGTTTATTATTTCGTCACAACGTAACGCGACGAGCCTTCGTAGTGCATGAAAGTGTGATGCTGAAAATTTCACTTTTATTTCAATGCTGAACCACGACCCTCTGGAGTCACACACACATACAGTATATATATAGTAGGCTAATCATGAAGTTTCTTCAAATGTAAGTATTTATATGCAGTGTTTGTTCCTCTTCTCTTCAGCTGTTTTTCTCCCGACTCGTTAACGTTTCCCCAAGTTTGAACAAAACAGCAAAAAAAAAAGGCAACTAATTATTAAATTAAAATGTGTGTGGGAGAGATTCTGACTTGGTGCCAAAGAGAAGTGGTACATATTTTGAATTTCTAAATAAAAGGACTATGTAAAACTTTCCATTTGTGAGCTATGAGTTCTTATTTTGTATTTATTTATTTTTGGACATATTTGACTTATTTAGATTAGTTTTTATGAAACTAGTTTTTTTTACTGTATATTTTACATATAAGTAAAATTTTAAATCTGAGTCATACATGAATAATGAATTTAAAAAAATAACTTTCACTGTATTAGCATCTCATTTCATCTATATATTTATATATATATTTCATCGCCATATTTGACTTTTTTTCCTTTTGTGTTAGTCCGTAGAAACTGTTAGCAAAAAAATACATTTTTTTCTTCCACTTGTAATTTTTTCACATGTTTGAGCTTATGAGCCCTAATATTAATAGTTCAAATGTTTAGATAGTTTGTATATACAATGTTAAGACTCTTAAAAATAAGACTGATACATTTTTTGGGAGTCCTTGGCAAAAAAAAAACAACAAACTTGAAATGAATTCATCACATGATGGCTTTAATTTGATCATATTTATTCAATGAGTTTTTACAAAAACAATGTTAGGAGAACATTGTTTTTAAGAAAATTAGTGAGGATGTAGTTATGAATTAACTTTAACTTTATTAATTTCTAAATTTATGCCTGAAATGAGTCAATAACTGTCTAGGAATCTTTTGTTTTCCTGACAACAGAGATATGAAATTACAGAGAAGTCCACTCACAACTATGATGGACAGCATAATCAAATTAAAAGTTTGATTATTCAAATGCATTCAGTTTGTGTCTGTGCTACTTTTGTGAGAGATTATTTTTAGGTGTGCCAATTAATTTTGTCTATGTCTGGATAAGGAAGAAAAGGTCATACGTTGTGAACAAACAGAAACTACATAGTAGCTCTGATATTTCTGCTGATTTCGGAGCACTTATCGCAATGCTGGCTTCAGTTTAACTTTGTTGCAAGTTGCACTAAATGTCATTTTACAGGCATCGGAGGTTTGCTTTGCTTTAAATTTCATTCCAAGGTCAGCCTGCAGTTCCTTGTTTTCTCGTCAGGGGGCAGCAGTTATACATAATCTGAACGCAGCGGACGAAGCAAAATCGAAACTCTTCAATGAGTCCAGCTTCAGAGAAATAGTTTAGTCCCCCCACCACCACCACCACCCTCTCATTTTAATCCTTTGCAGTATTGGCAAAAATGAACGGGTCGTTGCACTCCGGCCTAAGACTTGTGGATATAAATCTGAACCGAGGACCCTCAGGTAGGGAGAAGACTTCGTCGGACAGTTAGCAAACCGTGTTGGCGATGCTAGCTGACTACGTTGCACCGAAAAAAAGAAAAAAAAGTCATTTTGCTACGCAAGCTGGAGCTAAAGGCTAATTAATGTAGAAAGTCGAACCACTTCCCGTGTTACTTTGTCTCATTGTGTCAAAGTTGTTATTTGCTTATAGAAGCTGCCAGAGTTTCACTTTAATACATCGGAAATGACAGACTTGGCAAAAAATTGGGTTTTCTTTCCATTAAAAAAAGAAGCAATATTCCACTGGTTGTGTCCGCGTGAGGCCAGTTGGTTAATATTTACAGTTGCGACATAAAGCTGAATTGTTTAAAACTTTGTAATGTGGCGCTTCCTCGCTATTCGCTTCAACTTTGATCCACTGAGACACATTTAATGGTCAGCATCTTCCTTGGCTAACAGCTGCACTCGATGTTTACTGCTTATATTACTGCCAGCCCAGCTGATTGATTTTATTGTGTTTGCTTTCTATTTTCTCCAGGTCTGGGGTTTAATATAATCGGAGGCATCGACCAACAATTTGCCAGGAATGACAATGGCGTCTATGTTAGTAAAATCAAAGAAGGTGGATCAGCAGCACTAGATGGACGACTCGAAGAGGGAGACAAGATTCTTGCGGTAAAATAAACTTTTTTTTCTTTTTTTTTTTTAAAGTTCTTTTACATTTTTTCACATTCTCTCACGTTACGGCCACAAATCTAAGTTTATTCTGTTGGGAGAGCGACGTAAACTTGTGCGTAGTTGTAAAAATGGCAGGAAAGTGATAAATTTCCCAAACTATTTGATCTACATTTCATTTCCCCCCCTTTTGTTCAAAGCTTTTAGAATACCTAAAGTTTTATCAGATTAGTGGAGAACATGTTTTCACAAGTCTGACCAAAGATGCTCCATATTGTAATTTATTTTTTCAAGAATAGCAAAATTGGGTTCATCACGACTGATTTTTTTTTTCTGTTTAAGCAGCAAAGGGGGTGAATACTTTTTATAGACACTGTAAGTTGCTTAGACTTATTTTTTTCCTTTTTCCTAGTTTTCAAAATCATGCATCATGGAGAGCATTAGTATTTCTGAAAATCTAGTAGTGAAACTAATGATTAACTGCTGTCTGGCTACACAGATATTTGATCAGAGCGTTTTGTGTTTGTCATGTGGGTGTTGCAGATAAATGGAGTCTCGCTTGAGAACCGGTACCACAGCGACGTGGTGGAGCTGTTCAGGTCAGCCGGGGAGAACGTCCACCTCCGCGTTATGAAAAAGGTAGCTGGAAATATTCCGATTTTTCTGTTTGCTTGTTTTTTTTTCCTTTTCTTTTTACTTATTCTTTGTAGATGTAACTCCACTATCTCTCCTCTTTTATCCAAACAAACTATTTAGTCATACTTGTTCTAAACGTTTCCACATCCAATAATGCTTTAAATTTAAAAATATCTCTATTTTTGATGTTTTTTTTTTTTTTTCAAAAATAACAGAAAATGGCAGAAAAAATTTAAATTGGTAAAAAAAAAATGCATTTGTCCTTAGTGAGTGAAGAACATTGTTACAGAAATTAAACACTGAGTTCCAAAATCAGTTTAAGGAGTGACTTTACATGTTATTTCTTGCCCAGCGCTGTTTCTCTGTGATTTTTTTTTTTGTTTGTTTCCCCCTCCAGTTCAGCTCTGTTTTACCTCTGTTTTTTGTCTGTCTTGCAGTCTGACCTAAGTAACGGACCAGCCACCTCCAAACCTAACCGCCAACCTTCCTCGTCTGCTCTGGGAATGCTGGCGTTATTTGGTGGAGTCGTGTCGATCTTTGTTATAGTAGCTCTTTATAAACGGCTTAAATAGACTTTATTTTTAGTATATATGTATTATGTATCTAAGCTGACGATGTCTGTATGTTTGTTTTAGAATCAAAGCCTTTGCTAATTGCCAAAAAAAAAGATAAAGAAGCAGACTGTGTGAACGGCAGACCTTTTTCTGATTGGCAGGTAATGGCGTCACGATTTATGTTCAGATGCATGTTCAGTGATCTAATGGTAGCTTCTTGAGGACCCATCTTCTTATCGTCTGGGTTATCTCATGCAAAGAAATTTGTGCCGTATTGAGGTAAAGGGTTCCCGCTTCTGAGCGGACGAGAGCAAAAGAGCGGTGTGGACAGAGGTCGGAACAATCGAGTGACGCCACGCAGCGTCAGCCGCGCAGGCCCCTCCCTCCCTGTGCGGCGAGAGAGCCCGCTGCGTCCTCAGTGTTCAGACCAACTCCTACAAGATAATTGTTAGATACAAGCCGGGGTTTGTACATTCAAACCCACCTGGAAAAAAATAAATTGATGAAATCTGGGATGACTCGAGGGACTACTTTTAACTGCGGATGAAGACGCATTGCTTTTTAGTGTCCCCACCATCTCGTTTTGTCGTTTAAAATTTTAACGGTTTTAAATGACACTGTGGCTCTGTACGCTAAGGTATCCCAGTTATTCTTCATCGGGTCAGTGTCTCATGCGTTCAGCCCAGTTTATCTTGGCCTTTAAATAGACCAATTCAGGAAAGGTGTACTTGCCATTGCCGCCCCTGAGGCGTTCAGGAAGCCTTGGCCTACAGCGGCTTTCTGTCAATTTTCCTCGTGTCAGTGTTTCATAGATTCTCCGAGGGGTTTAGGTGAGCCACGTTTCTTGACCAAACGAACACATTTTGGTCCTCAAAGCAGGTGTTTGTGCTTTTCTCAGTCGCTCATGTGACATTTTCCACCACATGTTTTCCATCCATTTAACATTCCATGAGTTACTCTTGGACTCTGGGCTCTGTGTACGTTACTATTCAACATTGTGAATGCTGGGTTTTTATTAGCTGTAGACCACGATCATTGAAATTGGCATCAATTGTTCAAATATATCACTTTGTGGAATAGATTTTAAGAGTTTAACTTTCTGAATAGATCTATGGATTTAAAGGTTTTTAGTAACCTAACCTACTGAGATGCACTTTCTTCCTCTGCGTCGCTGGGAGGTGCTCTCATCACTCATTAAATCCAGCTTTTGCAGATATAATTCAGTAATAAAAAATATATATGTCTGATTCATTTCTGAAATGGAGATGTTCTGATTGTACAAGTAAAGGGATTTTTTTTCCATTGTGAGCAGTTTGTTTTCATTCATGTCTCAGACTAACAGCAGTGTTGCAATTAACTCACTACTTTTACGTTTTGCACTAAAGCAACAATCGTGGAGATTTTCCGATGGCTGTTATGAAACAGGTTTGGACAGAATGCTCGTTTGCTTTTTCTTCTTTTGGTCACAACAATCACATCACCATCTCTACATGTGTCTAATTGTATGTAAATACATTTCTGCTAAGAAACACTGCGAATATGTGCAGTATGCCAGAAAAGAAAATCACAAGCACTAAGTTATGCAAATATTCTGTTTGACATACAGACATGTAATAAAATGCGTTTAATTACCTAGTGTTTACTGCTTTATTTCCATTTTCAGCAGTATTTTGAGACATACTTGTTTTGTTGTTTATTATTGATTTAAAGTGAAAGTTGTAAGAATATTTGAGCTTTGAAATTCATTCAAACGTTCCACTTTTTTTTAAAGACTAACAGGATTTTATTACAGAAATCTGGGATGACTCAAAGATGAGTCATCATAAAACAACATAAAGATGTTTACTGATCAAGCAGCAAAATGTAAGTATTTGGGGATAAATGGCTAGATTTAATCCTGCGTTTGCTAGCGACGTTTGGAAAAAGCTACTTGTTTATACTAAAAACCAACTAAGACAAAAAATTTGAATTTTATTTAATAGGGACAAACACATCAACATAGACAAACTAAACAGAGCAGCGGTTTACATCAAAGTACTTGTAGCACAAGCTAATTCCATATCGTCTAAATAAAAGTTGGTGGCCTCCGCAGGAGGGTTTGATATGACTTCTGTTCAGGGCGGCATGATGTGGAAGATAAGATATTCCTTTATTAATCCCGCAGTGGGGGAAATTAACATTGTTACACCAGTTTAAAGGACAGAGCAGAACCAATATAAAAATCTATATGTATACACAGTGAAATTAAGTGAACATAGAAATGCTGAAGCAATGTTGTTTGAAATATAAATACATTCCAGGTTTATTGTTTGTAGTGGAGAGTGGTGAACTACTGAGAGCGCAGTTTAGCATGAAAATATAAAATTCTTCAAGTTTTTCAAATAAAACAGCATTGTCAAATTTACTTTCTCAAACAAAATAAAATAAAGAAGGCTCTTTTATGCCTGATTGAAAAAGGTATTTATGTTATATCCACTGTTTTTTCTTTAAATGTCTCAAGTTATATAAGTGAATAATTTCTCATCATAAAAATGTTAAAACAGCTTTTTTAAGTGTCCGGTGGGTTGTGTAGCCAATTTATTCAAGGGGCCCGAAGGAGGGCATTGAACAGGGCCTCATTAATTCAAGTACCACCCTGGATCACCACTGCGTTTCGGATCTGACAGGGCAGCTGATAAACTAGTTGTATTTTCATTTTAAATTATAGGTCATGGCTTGATTAATAAAAATTTTCTCACTATTTCTGCACATCTTATAACATACAATAAATATATATAGGCTATATATTTTTTTTTTAAAACGAAGCGGACATTTGACTGAATTTCCCCACAGAGCTCCTCTGATTGAAACAAACGGTGCCTTTCGTGGCCAAATGTGCTGCTGGCCTCCCACCAGCGGCTCAGGCTCCCATCAGCTGTTTGGAGGATGGATCGGAGGCAGGAATGATGTAATCAAGCAGAGAGGCAGAGCCAGAGCCAGAGCTGAGTCCAAGCCGCGCGACACGGACGCATCTTCGCTGCGGGGAGGCGCGCCGGACCGCCCCCCCGCATGGAGCCGGTGAACGAAGGAGCAGGTCCGCGGAGGCGTCATGTCGCAGGGGTTGTTTGAGCCGCTCGTCCTTTCTCCTCTCAGGAAAGAGAGAGTTCTGGATGCGGTCCGGCGGCACCACCACCGCCACCACCACCTCCTCCTCCACCTCCAGCACCGGCCCGGAGACGCTGCTCGCTGGTGAAATTCCCTATCCGCGGATGTAGATGTAATTAACCAGCCGTCCTCTCCGGCACCTGCTCCGGCATCGGCCGAGTGGAAATGCTCCTATCAGCGCCTCCTTCGTCGACAACATCAGGCCGCTCGTGCTGTCGCCTTCTCGCCCACGATGATGACAGGAGGTCGCCCGCTTCGGGTTTCAGCACATGCAGGCCCCCCTTTTTTTTTTTCTTTTACTCCTCTTACGCATCACAGAATCGACTCTGATCTGATGTATTAAGAACTAGTTGCCATTTTTTTTTTATTTTTGCTTAATCACATCTACTGCTGCGATCGATTTTCTTTTGTGTGTGTGTGTGTGTGTGTGTGTGTGTGTGTGTTCCCCCCCTGACCTCCGGAGATGATTGCGGTGTCCGTGCAGTAGCTGTTCCTCAGCGGGGGGTGGAATGAGCTGAAGCCTGTCCGCAGCCCCGGTGACTTTACAGCAGCGTGGCGGGTGCTGACCGTCTGATACAGCGTGGGGTTAAGGATCGTTTGTCCTTCCAGCTCAGGTTTGAACCATGGCCAATGAACCTGTGATCCTTAACGTGTATGACATGGTAAGCACAGCACTCACCTCATACATACTACACTTTTACTTAACTTGCACTTATTTTGGTTGTGAGGAAACTCATGTAATGACATGAATGCATGAACTGTTCCACTCTTGACCATTTTACAACCAACATCACAGTAGTGTAATGTCGTTTGATTTACTTAAAGTGGCAAAGGAAAAAGATAGATCTGAAAAGTGTGGCGCGCATTTTTATCCACTATGACAAGTCTTCAGAATTCACCTAATGAGTCATTTAATCTCAGTGGTTGATGAAGGTCTCAGGAGTTTGTCAAGAGAACATCAAAGGACAATCAACATCATGAAGGCCAGCCATAGCAGAAAGTTGTGTGGGAGTTTTAACCCTAAAACATCACATCACAACTGCAAAAAACATAGCACAGCTTAGGTGGGAAAATCTGTCAGCATGAACAAAGTGGCCTGCAGATGTTAATCTAATTTAGAATCCATGGACAGACTTGAAAACTGATGTCATTATATGCATGTTCTCTATCTCATCTGAGTGAGTTGGAGGCATTTTTAAAAGAACGGCAACAATGTTGCATAGATGTACAGACAACAAACTCAATCAACTAAAGTCTTATTGAAAAGTCAATTTATTTCAGGAACTTAATCACTAGACAGATGCTTGACAGGCTTTATTTCTGCTAATCATGATTTTCCAACTTACAGCTAATAAAAACACTATTCTTAAAAGTAGAGTATTAGATTAGGTCAATTAAAAAAACATTTTTAATATAGAAATGTTGGCTAAATGAAAAGTGCAAAAGGTGCTTTTATCCTGATAAAACAGTCTCATCAGAGTGCTTATTAAAATTTTCTTGAATATGATAGTACAATTCCACAAAATCAGACTTTAATGTTTAAAACTGTGTCGTTCTCCTTAGTGTAATTCTACCACATAAACACCCTTTGAAGTTTAACAGAGGTTATGGTTGGGACGTCAAAATAAAAGAGAAAGAATTTATGGGACAAGAATCTTGTTAAACATTATTGTATTTCTTTTTTTCTTCTTCTTTTTTGTTAGATGGTTTTAAAATCTCACGCAGACTTATAACAAAACACAAGACTACAGGATGGAAACGACTCAGTTGAAAACCGTGAAATGCCTCACGGACTGGGGAAAGTCTTACTGCCGTTCTCTCTTTCTTCGAGTTCATTCACAAGAAAGCGGAGAAGACGTATTGAAAAAAAAAGCCTATTTATACTCTGAGCTCGGAGCTGTGAAACATGATTCTCTGTCGGCTCTCTGACCTCTGCTGCTGCATCCTCACTCCTACGGGCGCGACTCAAAGACAAGGGTCCTCCTTCAGACCTGAACGCGCCTCTTGCTTTTCACATTCTGTCCCACATGGTGGATCATATGCATGAGTTACAGCCTGTCATTGCAGCAGCTGTTTCATTTTCTGCAAATCAGTATGATTGGATGATGGTTCAAAAAAGAGAAAATATGATTTGAACCATCTATCGGCAATGCCTGTAAAGAAGCTTTTATATGTATTTACATCCAGTGACACAACTAGCATGTAGCATTGTAGCTACATAGAGAAACAGCTGCGTCGCAAGTGATTAATCAGTCCACAGCTTGAGTAAACTATAAATAGGTGGTGTTTGTATGATCTGGGGGTTATGGGCAGTTGCTCAGGGCTGCATTAGAAATGGGGGCGCTAAAAATATGACTTATCAGTTGTGTCTTTTACAAGTTTTCCATTGCTTTTGTGCACAAGAAGTCGATGCATGGTTAAGATCCCCCTGCTTGGTGGTGAGAATAATGAGGCCATTTTAGGTTCCTTAGTCGTTTTTGATTGGCTTTGGGGCAGCGGGAGGAGGGGCTTACCCAGGACACTGTTTATGTAAGAACCTCCACCGCCTGCATCCCACAGACAACCTGTTACTAGAGCTGGGAATGTTATAGGAGAAAACTAACAGGTGGTCTATTGGCACAGGTTAGCACAATGATTGAGCTATCTGTGATTTTGTAAAAAAAAAAATGTAAAAGAAAAATGTATATTTCTTAGTGTGGGATTCTCATCCTTCATTGAAGAAATGTACTCCAAGTAAACCTTGGCTTTTTTACACTTCTTTACCAGACATATTTTTAGCATTGGATACTTTTTGACAGTAAGGGTCTCACTAGGTCACCAGGTGTAACAACGACTCTCAAAAGTCCAGATTCATTTCTAACCAACTGGTTATATTGGGGGAAAAAAAGTAATCACGGGGGCGGCGGCAGTCAAATTCCTCCACAAAAATTTACACAAGAATAATAAAAGAAGGTAGCGTGAGTGAGTCACACCAGCAGGGAGGAAGATGAACTGATTGTCAACAAAGGGAACAGCAAGGCATGTGAAAACAAGAGTGACCAGAGTGGAAAAAGGCTCCACTGTCTTTGCGTTCCATTGTGAGAGTCAGGCATGACGGATTTACCACGGTGCTAGAAAATGTTCACCGTGTTATGTTGTTTTCCTGCATAGAAGCTGAGAGTTGAGTGTTCCAGATCTAAAACCAGCAGAGAGCCTATGGAGCGTAGGGTGGAGAAACATGATGAGATTCAGCTGACACAAAGTAATGCCGTGGGAATGCTCTAATAGCGTGACTATGGGACCGGAAATGTGTTTTATTATTGATAAGAGGCAGCTGGGGCAACTCTTAGCATGTTTTCTCATGGTGCCTAACAATATGGATGCATCGGCGGGTGGGGCAGCTGCTATATTTCCATGAATTATCTTCTAGCTGTCCGTAGAGAGAGGTCAGGAAGTGATGGCTGCCCATTTCCATCTTTTGTGACTCACTGTAAATCGTTGACACGAAGGATCCATCAGTGGGGGTTTTCTGTTTAGTGTTTTCCAGAATTTTGTTAACACTCATTTTAACTCGGAGTGCCAGTAAGTCTTTGCCTCCTACAGATTTCTTCTGGTTTCGCTTCCGTCGTCAGCCTTAAATCTCTAAGATTGTCAATCAGATCATAATGTTGAGACCAACCTTACCGAGTAAATATGAAAAGAACTTTAAAACGATTATTTCATTTATCAAAATAAATAATCTGTTAAATTATCCTGACCCTATGTGAAAAATAAAATGAAATCGTGACAGTTTTTTCTGAGTTCAGTTTTACTGACTAGACTAGACTAGACCCAAACCCCTGATTAGCACCAGGGTCTGATCTTGGGATAGGGATTGATTATAAGCCGTTGTTTCAAATTGATATGTAATTTTTTACTTGTTTCTGCTGAGCCTCATATGTCAAACTGTATGTTAAAAATCATAGATCAAAATGAAGTTGTGGGGAAAATAAATAAATTATGAGGTAATGGTAAGTTATCTGACAAAGTGTATGACAGGATCTGACATGACGTCCTGCTCTGCACTCCCTACCAGTTGGTGGCGCTAATACACACTCAGAAGAAGATACAACACTAGGCCCGTTGTTGGTAAAATACAAAATGCTTCGATTTGTCCGACCGGAACTTGTTGGGCAAAACAAAGCATTTTGGATTTTACTGTTTTGGTGTTGATGAGGAAAGAGTCAAGAGTGAAGCTTTTTAGAACGCAACTATCACGCTAAATACATTTGGAAGCTTTGACGTCGGTCACGTAATCTTACACTTACGCGATCAAGTTTGTTTTAAAATATTTTTTTGTTTTGTTTATTCACAATACCTTAGAGAAATAAGTATTCTTCAGAATAAGCTTCATAGCAAAAGGTACAATTTAACTTAGTTGAGTTACTTTGGTTACATTTTTAGCACGGCATTTTTTTCAGTTTCTTGTAAAATCTGAATTCACAGTAGAATATAGGGTTAGGGTTTCTACTCCAATTCGAAAGGGGGCGGTATTCCACAGTAAAATATGTTTTCCAACCGCCTGTAAAGTAAAAGAGACAGAATGTACCCTTTTTTTATCACCATAACAACAATGGCACATGCCTCCCCTGTTCTGTCTGTGCTTCTGTATCTTTTTAAGTTATTCGCCGCTTTAAAACAGAACTTGCTCACTGTGCAACATTTATGCCGCCAGCGAAGGCGCATAAATTACATGCGTCAGATCATATGCGCGCCTCTGCACAAGCGAAGGGTTACGAAAACACGGTTCTGGGTCCGACCAGGGAGAACAAGTCAGTGGTGGGACGATTTTGAAAAGGGCGCTGTTGACGAATCGGCCTGGATGGAAAACTTTCGGATGTCCAGAGAGTCCCTGGTGGCCCTTTCCGGGGAACTTTGTCCCTACTTAGAGGGCAAACAGACCAACATGAGATCACCGGTGGGGGGCCTGAAAAAGGTCGCCTGTACGTTATATTACTTGAGTGACGAAGGCAGAATCCGGAGAACAGCGAATAAATTTGGCTTGGCTCATTCGACTGTATCCGTAATTGTTAGGCAGACGTGCAAAGCCATCACAGAACACATGGGTCCACAGTATGTAAAGCTCCCGTTCACCGAGCCAGAGGCAGAGGCGCTTGTGTTCGGATTTTTGCATGCTCATGGTATCCCGCAGTGCTTGGGGGCCATCGATGGGACCCACGTGGAAATTAAACAACCTTCGTGCAATTCCTTGAACTACATCAACAAAAGGGGAACCCACTCCCTCAACATCCAAGCAGTCTGCGACTTCAAACACAGATTTATGGACGTCGTCATAAGGTGGCCTGGGAGCGTGGACGATGCACGGATCTTTGCCAACTCCGGAATAAACAAACTCTTGAAGTCTGGTGAGATCCCCGCCCTGGAGAAGCGGATTGTGGAGGACGAAGGAGCCATACCCGTTTTTCTCCTGGGAGACTCCGCCTATCCTCTCCTGCCCTATTTGATGAAGGAATATCCCAACGACGGCTCTAGCCCTCAAGAGGAAAAGTTTGGACGTTGTGTCAGTAGAGCTCACGAAGTCATTGAATGTGCGTTTGGAAGATTGAAGGCCAGGTTTGGGTCTCTTAGGCGACCCATGGACCTAAACATGACTGACTTGCCTCGTGTGATCTATGCATGCTTTGTCTTACACAACTACTGTGAGGCCATGGAAGAACCAGTGGATGAGGATCTTGTGTCCACAATGATGTATGCCAACCAACAAAGTCAGCCACTGACAAAAACTAACACCAAGCTCACAGACTGTGACGAGGAAGATGGAGAAAGAGTTAGACAAGTTGTTGCCAAGTTTCTTGATTCACTGGAAAGGATTTGACTCATGGTTTTGTGTTTTTCCCATACTTTTGTGTAACTGATTGTGACTTATTGGATAAATAAACAAAAGTTTGTTCATTTTTGCCTTTTATTTTTTTCACACACATTAGAAACAATGGCACAGTAGATATTTTTGAAAGGTTGTGTGTAAAGAAGTAGCATTCTAGAAGTGCCAGTGCTACATAAACACGACAAAAATCTAAAGTTTACTTTTATTGCATATTTCAGCAATAACACAGCTTATAAAGCTTTATGTTAAAAAGGCCAAAAAATGAAAAGAAATTATGAAAAGCCTTATGAGTAGATCCCGAGTTATGCAAAAGATTTGATGTAGTGAAATTGAAAAAAAAATTAAATTTTTTATTACAATTTTATAATAAATAAAAATTTGGGACCTAAAGGTAAAAATGTGTATGCTTTTTTTTAACTTTTTTTTTTTACTCATTGCTCCAGGAATAATAATGCATCAAAATCAGTGCTGCTACTAGCATTTGGTTTTTACATTAATCAATGCTGTAACACCTACATCCAAAATATTTAACTTTTCTGTTTATTTTAGGAAAATACTGCATATTTTGTGTTTTCCCCTTAAAAAACTTTGTTTTTTCACAAAAAGGGCAGCAAAACAGAAAAGACCTCAAAAATATGAAAAACTTTGTGAATAGGTCTGAAGTTGTTGCAAAGATTTGATATAATGGAAGTGAAAAAAAGAGTGTATTAGTGGCACATTTTATAGCTGTAATATTGAAAACACTAAGGTAACAGAATAATGAGAAAGAAGATTTGAGAGATTGGTACGCTTGCAGTTTAGCAAATCACCAAGTTTTATAAACTAGTGAAGTCCTGCTCTTCCATTGTGTCATCCAGCTGCAGACTTTGTTGGAATGATGTTGCTGGAAATTGTCCTGGTTGCTGGGGAGGGAAGTGGACGGGCCAGGTGTGCTATGTGGAACAGGAGTCTGTGCTAATCCAGATTAGGGCCATTGCAGAGGGCCAGGTGTGCTGTCAAAGAATGTTTATGAATCTGAAGAAGTAAAAATGCATTATTCTTCTGAACTCTAGATCACAAGAAAGTTTTAATATCCAAATCCTATTTTCTAACTGTTTTTTTTATTTACAAATGAATATTAGCTGCACTTTTCAATGTCAATCCCAAAAATAAGATGAACGGTTCTGTCTTTAGGTATAGATATAAACAGAGCTTAGTTTAGCAACACTATTTACCGCTAACATTATTGTGTAGCGCAAATATTGCAACATTTTTTTGTAAATATTTCTAAAGTAGCTCCACAAAATAAAGTGAATTTTAACTCCTTAAAATTACAAAAAGAAAACAAAATCACAAAATCCTGGAGGAACTAATCAATGTGAAAAGATGTCCAATGTAATTTAAAGAAGTGCTTACTGAATGCAGACACCAGATATATTTAAATGAACTATTTTAGGAGAAACTAACTCATAAGTAGGAGGCTTAAGTTAAAACATGCTAAAACATTTATCTCAACCACATTGTTTTGACCTCTGAGCTCTTTGTGACAATACAAAGAAGGCATATCTTCCAAAAATGTGAGTGTACACAGTTGACTCGAACCATTTCTCTTGTTTAATCTGTGCCGTAAATGGCCACTGCTACTGTCAGGCGTTGTGGGGTTTTGATTTAGGAGCTGGTATATCCCGCTATTGCTTTTGCTGCATTATTTAAGGTGACAGGATGAGAGCATGTCTGTCGAGCTGCTGCACAACCTCTGCTCCCTGACTCCGGCTTTCTCTCCTCGTTTTCTCTGCAGTACTGGATAAACGAATACACCTCCAATCTGGGCATTGGAGTCTTCCACTCAGGCATCGAGATTTATGGCAGAGGTAAGACGAGGACCGTCTTGATGTCTGTGAAATCCCATTACGCGTCCCCGAGTCGAGGATGGCCCTGAGGCGACATGGAGTTGCGCTCGGTGACGGGCGTATAGTGAGATTTGTGCAAGGCAGATGAAGTTTGGAGAAAAAAAAAAAGGAAAATGGAATTGTACTCCAAATAGCATGACCCCGTTTCTCTTGGTTGAGTCACCACTGACTCACTCTGTGTTTATGTGCGTGTGTGTGTGTGTGTGTGCGTGTGTGTGTGTGTAGACTGAAATAGAGGGGCAGGATCCCTGGTGAAACTTGATCTCTGGAAATCCAGTATGCCCTTCGAACTGGACATATTGGCTCTGCGCACAGAGAAATATGGAGACAGTCTGGGGCCTGACTTTAGAAAGGGTTTACAGGAGCAGTAGCCCAGGGTGCCATTTTTTGAGAGAGGCAAAGACTGTTATTTTATTTTATTTATTCACGTTTTTATTTAATGAATGCATACTTTTTTAAACATTGCACTTTATAGGCCCAAATCATGTGAGTTGTATTATTTTTTTATATATCAATATTCAAGTATTTGAAAATTACAAAGTTATTGTCAAATTATTTGGGAATAATATGAATTTACTAGCTTTTAAGCATCAGTTCATACTTACTGATGTATTCTAGTAGGGCTACCTATTAAATGTACTTTAATTGCCATTAGTGAAAGAATTCTTCCTTTGTGGATCGGGGACCAAAGCTGGGTGCAGCCCAGGGCCCCACATCCCAGTAAATACACCCCTGGTGACAGTGAAGATATAACATAAGCTCTGTAGTTTGCTGTTGCTCTCTACTCTCTGTGCTCTAATGATAGGGAGTAGAGCCCTGCACTCAAGCCAGCCCAAATTATTTAATTACAACATCCATGATTAATCGCTCTCTTCTCTGTAATTACAGAAGCGGAGGTCTTCTTTTTTCTTCTTCTTCTTCTTTTTTTTGGGGGGGGCAACAACGTCTAATCTGTATTTTGCATCTTCTTCCTCTGCCCCGCAGAGTTCGCGTACGGCGGTCACCCCTACCCTTTCAGCGGCATCTTTGAAATCAACCCGGAAACGCCGCGGAGCTGGGAGAGACCTTCAAATTCAAGTGAGCGCGCGCTTCCTCATTTCAGGACGTCGGAGTGCGCGCGCTCTGACGGCGCACTGTTTTATCTATTTCAAACAGGGAGGCCATTGTTTTGGGCACCACGGACTTCACAGAGGAGGACATAGATAAAATCATGGAGGAGCTCGGTAGAGAGTTCAAAGGGAACGCCTACCACCTAATGCACAAAAACTGCAACCACTTCTCCTCCTCGCTGTCTGAGGTCAGTGTGATGTGACGCTTTTCCTCCCAAAGCAACACAGGAGAGAAACGGCGTCAAAATACCATATATACTGCATGTTTTCTGTATTGCATTCTCTCTGCACACGAAGGCTCAAACTTGAAAAGAAAGAAATGTTTGGAATAAATAACTTTAAAAATTAAACGAATTTTCATATTCTTGAAACTGCGCTGGTAACCTTAAACATAAAGCAAATAAATGAACAAAAGGTATTTGATTATTTTAGATATGCTTTCTTCTATACTAGTGCCTGTAGTTGTGGTTTGTCTTATTTTTTTTTAGAAAAGAAGCAAACAAATAAAGATAAGCTAACCATTTTATCAGCCTTTGTCTCTTCAAGAAGAAAAATGCATGTGTTACACAACACAAAACAGAACAAGTTTGTGCTTTTTGTGCAAAGAAAGATCGTTAGTTGTTAGGGCTTTTTGCTAATCAATTATTCTGACAGTAAATCGATTAATGAGACAAAAAAAACACAGCACCTCCCACAGATTTTTCATTTAGCCACTTCATCCTTTTTCACACTATATTAGAAATAAATTTTAAAATGCAAATAAACAAATCATTAAATTCCTTTTTTCAAATAAGAAAATAAACATTTTATTGCCTGACAGTAAATCAATTAATGAGACAAAAAACACAGCACCTCCACAGCTTTTTCATTTAGCCACTTCATCCTTTTTCACACTATATTAGAAATAAATTTTAAAATGCAAATAAACAAATCATTAAATTCTTTTTTCAAATAAGAAAATAAACATTTTATTGCCTGAAATGCAGTGAGGGAGCATTCCTTTAGTAAATCTGAACCGGCTGAAGCTAAAACTATGCAACTTGAGGAATTTTTGGCCAAAATCTATTTTCAGACAAATTTTTTGTGTTAAATGAAATATATATATATATATATATATTATATATATATATAATATATTATATATATCAGCTTAAGAGCCTGTGTGAATATGTTGTTTTATTCTTTTTAGCAAACGACATCGTGTCTGTCTCTATGCTCCGGTTGACGACTAATCGATTGCTAAATTAGCTGACAGCTTCTTCAATAACCGTTTACTTACAACAAATCGTTTCCGCCTTATAAGCTCATCATTTCACAGTTAAAGTGACTCCGTGGAGACAAATGTCACTGTCTATGCGCAAATAAAACTCCTCAGATATAAAGAACAGAGTTCAGTCCGTGTCCTGAAAGACATTACAGGATTGCTGCTTTCATGCACCGTCACCGTCATCCGCACATATCCTGTACTTGTGTGTTTTCATGTGACAAAGCCCTTTGTGTTGCCCTGCGATGGACTGGTGACCTGTCCAGGGTGTACACCTCCTCTCACCCGTTGACAGCTGGAGATAGGCTCCAGCACCCCTCCATACCCCAATGGGAGCATGGTGTAAAAAAATGGATGGATGGACGGATGGATGGACGGACCTTTTGTGCTCCAAAGCTATGGAGTAGATAAACTCCTCCTCCTTCGCCCTGCACTGGGTGGTGCCCGGACAGAACAGCCTCGACAGAGCCTGTCATTTCTGGAGCTTCTGTAGTTACAGCCAGGCATCTGTGCTATATTGAGCCTCATCCTGTCACCATGGAAACTCTTAACTTGTTGAATGTGCAATGCTGGAACCTGTCTGGGTTTCGTCGTTGGAGGGCTATACGTTAGTTTAGCTTGCAAAAATATTTTGGGAGCAGTTTTTAAAAAGCAGTAGTGGCGAAATGTATGTCCCCTCCTCTTCTGTCCCCTGAACACAACGTCCCAGTAATGAACGGTGGCGTTTGTGTCATTCTGTGAAACAACGAAACTGGCCAGAGTTGATGAGGGAGACGAACGGAGCTGATGCAGGGCAGTTTGACAGAAAGTCTGCGACAAATGACCAGAAGTTTAGGCGACGTTTCACCTTTTGTCAGGCCAGTCAGTGTTCCTAAAAATGCAGCCAAAGCTACAATGGGACAGTTCAGGTCTTAACATAATTGTGTCTTGGAATTACCTAGTTAAAGTCTAGACCTAAATCCAATTGAGAATTTGTGGTGAAACTTGAAAATTGCTATTCAAAGACATTCTTTGTCTTATCAGACTGAGAAAATGTCAGAATTATATGTATGCTACTCTATTGGTCTGTCACATTCTGGTTGTAATGTAACAAGATATGTAATCATTAAAGCTGCAGTATTTTATAAAGCAATATCTTTTTTACGTTTTTGTTAAAACTGTCACTATATCGTGACAGTATGTATGAGACAGATCATTTTAACAAAGTATTTTTTCTCTTATAGATTTCTTCTCTTTTTCATGTCAAAATTAGTTTGATGCTCTTAATAATCTAAGTGTGACAAATAAAAGGTAAGAAGTGAACAAATCTATAAGGAAAAAAAGTTGGGATACCTAGTCTGTAAACATTTTCAACAGTTTACAGAAATCTATAACCCAAGATTTCTTTTGTAGTTACACCATTGTTTGACAGATTGTTTTGTGCTCACCATTGTGTGTGTTTTTTTCTTTTTTTTACCCTCTGTTTCAGTTGCTTTGTGGAAGAGAAATCCCCCGCTGGGTCAACAGACTGGCTTATTTCAGCTCCTGCATCCCCTTTCTGCAGAGCTGCCTACCCAAAGAGTGGCTGACCCCGGCTGCTCTGCAGAGCCACATCAGCCTCGGCCTCCACAAGGAGGAGCAGAATGACTCGAGCGACGAGGACCCCACGTCGCCGTCCGGCGCGGCTGCCGCCGGCTCAGGCTCCTCCCACAGCTGTCGCCACACCCGGGTGTGACCCGACCTCTGGACCCACGCCGCTGTCGCCGGCGGCTTCAGTAGGCTTTGAACAACCAACTGACCTCATACTGTTTGGCCTCTGAATGAAAAGAGACTGGAAACATGAGCTTGCTCTTTGATGTTTGACGGACTCTTCAAAACCTGGAGACTCCTTGACGGAAAGCCTGGAAGGAAACTCTGAGACCTTGAAGGGTCGGCTCTGGCTCCAACCGTACACACTTGTAGATCCGAAGTTTGTAGTATAACATTCTTAGTCTTTTCCACAAAAATTCAGAAAAACCTTCGTCAGCCTTGTTCCCTGCCCTGCCTTCGAAGCTGCTTTTGTAGAAAAAACGAAAACTTTCTAGACAGTAACATTACCAGGAAACTGCTAATCTCCGCAAGTTCGGCAAGTTCTCGTTTAATAACCTCTATGTGGCCTTCGGATGATATCGCTGAATCCAGTTTCTTAAGGTGTATCTATTCTGCGGCCATTTCAGAGGATGAGAGGATGAGTTTCGGGTGGGAGGTTGGGGTTGATATTTCCTTAAAGAGAGAACATGTTGCATGTTGAGACAATGTCATAAACTAGACAACTAACCGGAGATGCGATGGGACGACACAGTACTTGACCTCTTACAGATTTCTTTTGTTTTAAATTTTAATATCAGAGAAAAATAACCCAAGTTGAGAAAAAATAATTTTACAGATAATTCCCTTTCTGAAATGACAAACATTATCCAAACCTACCTGACAGTAGATGAAAATAGAAATGCCCTCTTTAATTTCACTAGTTACATCATCAGTATTGCCAGACATGCATAAAATCCCTTCAACAGAACCTGTCTGATATCTCAAAGTAGGCTAAAAAAATCACAGAAACCAACTGAGTATTCCCAAATTTAAAGGAATTTGCACTTCAGAGAACCACAATGAGTGCCATCAACCACAAATGGAGAAAACGTGAAACAATAGAAAATCTATTTTCTATTGTTTGGAAAGGAGATTTTTATTAATGAAAAGTGCATTATAAATGCACTTTTCATTATAAATTATAAATTATAAATTAAATTGATTATTATTATTATTATTATTATTATTATTAATTATTATTATTATTATTATTATTATTCCCAAGATCGTCCATCTGACCCAAAATTACTCCAAGAATGCATCAACAACTCGTAAAGAAAAAGGAAAATAACTCCAAAACTTCAATTTTGGTAACACAAACCTCAGCTATGGTCTTGGTTTATAAATTAACAACAAGAAAGAGACTGGGAAAAATAACAACTAAACCCCCTGTTAATGATTGACGAGACAAAAGTAGGACTTGGCCAAGAGTTTGTGGCCTCAAGCAAGCAGTCCTGGGTTTTTCAGCAGGACTGAACCGTTGGATTCAAACTGTCCTACTGCAGATCACCCAAATTTAGGTTTGAGACTTTACAGTTTAGTGAGGGTAAGACCTAGAAACATCATGTTGATGTTTTCTTTAGGACAAACATAGATTGCTTGCGTATCCAAGGAAACACCAGCAAGTCTTCTATCAGAATGGCTTAAATTATAAAAAATAAAGATTTTTAAGTTGGGTAGGCAAGTTCTACTGATCTACTTTGGGATACTTAGAAAATCTTCTAGTGGTGCTGATTGACTTGAAACAATCGTGCAAAGAATACAGGGTCAAAGCTAATCTACAAAGATGTAAAGGTCTCCTAGCGGTAGCTACAAATGCTTGCCACCAAAGGTTTGGAAGGCAAATGCATTTTCTCAAAAGACCCGGTTGGTTTAAATAGCCTTTTTGAATGTTTGCATTGTAATGAAAATTGCAAAGAAAACAGAAGAAATCTGTGAGCTGGCAAATACTTTTTACCCCTGTCGAGTCGTCATGTAAACCTTCTCATGATCTTTCCGTAGAAGAAAATCTCTTTACTGGGAATTACAGCGTGAATAAGCCATTAGCCGAGCAACTAGTTTCTTAACGGTTGCTAACAATCAAGAGTGAACACTTTTAGTTGAAACAGCTGCTGTTCGGTGAACCTCAGGCAGCTCGGTCACTGTCTCTGACCGTCTCAGAGAAAAGGTTCTAGTGCTGTTCTCTGTTACCGACTCTGTGACCTAGCGCATTTTTTCTGAGTACTCTTTTATATCAAAGTGATCTTTGTACTGTTAACATTATTTCCAGCCAGACTCGTCAGAACCACAAACACAGAGGTGCTGCGATAAACATGAGCAGAAATCAGTCCTTTCCCTTCCATCAAGAGTCCAACATGTTGTGTGTGCAGTTACTGTGAGTTCGGCTTAGCATTAAGATTGACGCCTTCGCAGGTCACGGTTCAGCCCCCCACTGTATCGACTTCTTAAACTGTTTATTGTGCCGGCGGCAAAACACGAAAACAACAAATCCGGATTGGTTTTAAGAGATTACGTGCTGAACTGTTTCTCACTTTAGCACCAGCTGCACGGGAAGAGACGTTCCTGGAATGTTTCTGGGTATAAACACATGATAGTTGTCTAAAAAAAAACAAAAAAAACAAGAAAAATGCATTGTTTTGCCATTTGATTTGTTTTTTTTTTGTTGATTTGTTTGTTTTTTGGTGATGATTATGCAAGCTACATGTAAGAGGTGCTGGAGAGAAGATTTTAATACCCCGGGACACCTGTGTCTGCTTTACAACTCTGTTTCACAAAAAATGAGATGATGTGAAAAATGTAACCAAGAGCAGAACAAGCTCAGATGCTCACTGTAAGGGGAAATGATGACAAATTTAAACTGATTTGCATTTTCACAGCAAGTGTTTGGAAAGTGCACTAAATATCGTGGGTAGTTTGGAGTATGTACTGATTTTATAAGTTGTGACATCAGCAAAGTGGAAGGAAATCATGTTGTTACGGACGTCGACTCCCACAATGTGCACTGAAAACCTTCTTAAAGGAACGGTGCCTTGAGAAAGTATTCTTACCATTTAAGCTTTTCCATATTTTAGTCATGTTACAACTGCAATCTTCAATGAATTTTAATGGGATTTCACAGGATAGTGCATGGCTGTGAAGTGAGAGGAAAATACTACAGTAGATGTTTTTTGTAGCTTTTTACAGAAACGGTTTTAAAATTATGCCATGCGTTTGATACCATCTTTTGTTACAAAACTAGCTGGAACTCTACCTATTCTCCTTTAGAATACAGATTTACTGAATTTTGTTTACCAGCATAAAAGGGGCTGAATACAAATGAATGCTACACTTTTTCAATTTTTATTAGTGAAAAATGTTTTAACCGTCTCACTATTGTGGTGTAGTCTGTCGGGTTAAACCCCAGTGAAATTCATTGACATTTGTAGTTAAAATGTGAAAACTGAGAAAAGTAGGAAAACTTTTCCAAGGAACTTTACTTCTTTTCTTTAGCAGAGAAGAAGGTGCAGCATGTATGGTCCTGCCCAAAGAATTGTCAGAATAAAAGATTTCTGGTTTACAGCTTGAGGACTATTTAAGGTTTTCACACCTTAGTCTTTATTTTTCCATATTTCTCCAAATCTTTTAAACGTATTTTGTTCTCTGGATAATAACATCAAGTGTCTCCTCCTGAAAAAGTGTACTGGCTGGGATTTTTTATTTATTTATTTATTTACTTTTTTTTTTTTTTTTTACCTGTTTTTAGGTAAGTTAGTCATCATTTTACACAATTTTGCTTCTTGTGTGTACTTTTTCTCTCCCCTAGCTTCTTGAAATATCACACCTAATTTAAAATGACCATATGATTCATTTTTATCACTTGACATGCCAAGTGTCAAGTGACACAGGAATTCAATATAATTCCTGTTTCGCCTCCTACTCTTCCCGGTATCTGCAGACGCAGTAGTGGCATCGATCCCTCATCGCCATGATCGCGATCTCTTGTATTTACAGAAAATTTCCGTAAAGTTCATTTGTCTGTCGCATGAACGACAGAAAGATGGGAAGAGAATAAATGGTCACGTGTTTCATCATTCCAATCATAATTGGGCTCAAAGGCATGCATGAGAGCAGAGGAACATTAGCGACTGCGGTGTTCTGCAGTGGATCCGGCTTGCGTCGGTTTTGTCCTCGTTGGCGTAAGATTGCATGATCTGAATCACTATTCCTGGCTGTGCTGTTTTGTTGTGCTGCGTCGCTGAACAGCCGCCCCTCTCTCAGGAAGGAAATCACATGGCTTCTGGTACGACTGACTGAATCCCACAGGAAACTGGCTTAAAAGTGCAGATCAATCATTTAACTTCTTTGTGCTGCTGAGTAAACTGTATCCTCGCTTACGGACATGCTTTTGTCTTATTTGTTTTTTCCACCAGTTTATTGTGTTGCAACCTTCAATATTGTTTTGTGTGTGTGTGGTGTGTGTGTGTGTGTGTGTGTGTGTGTGTGTGTGTGTGTGTGTGTGTGTGTGTGTGTGTGTGGAAATTGTACAGTATTAAATCCTGGAATCTCTTTCGACACAGCAGGCCAGAGAGGTGTTGGAGATTTTTTTTAAATTATTATTTTTATTTGATTGTGTCTATCAAAAAATTGTATTTCCTTCTCCTAACTCCATAAATCTCCAAAATGATGGTAATTCTAGAATAAAGAGATTAATTGCAACTAGAGCTTGTCTTTATTTTTGTCAACTAAGACATTGCAAACACTGGATTAGAAGAAATGTTAAGACAATATATTTTAACTACATAGACACATCTCATAATGCAACCATATGTAACCAGAATACGCCCAGATGGGTTGCCAAGTAGTAGTTACATCCCTCTTTGATCAGAAAGCTTAGTTGCGGTTATTTATTTTCTTTTTGGCATCCACATAACAATATTGTTTGTTTGTTTTTGTTCTGTTAATCTGTTTTTCTGTTCTTTCTGAAATAATATCGCCGATTATGTTACAACGATAAACCATAGTGCAAAGGTTCTCAATTAGAGGTGCTCGAAAGTGCATTTACCAGAAACCTGGCAACCTAAAGGCAACCCATGGTCTTTCCTCCTCTGCGGACTCATTCGCCATTTTGATCCAGTTTTTCTTGGTGACCTACATTCGGTTAACAACCTGCAACGTAAGCAACACTTCAATTTTTCTCGGCAAGAAAAATAGGTAAGCATGCCTGAAATATTACGTTAATGGATTTCAACATATTCTTGTGTGTTTAACGAGGTCACCGTAACGTTATTTCTACTGTCAACAGCGACTGTTTTCGTGTCTAACGTTAGCTCTCCTCGACTAACTGAAAGCGACCTCGAGGCGAGTTTAAAAAAAAAACGAAGAGCAATTTTTGCTAGAAAACCTAAGAGAAATTAGTTATAAAAAAGCGGAAGCTTTGAAGCATACTGTACACAGTATTTTTTTTTTACCTGTTACGTTTAGTTTTTTAGGCGACAGTAAATTTATTAACGCTTTGCGCAGTAGCAGGTTTTTTCCAGTGTTTGTTTGTGAAGGTCTGACGGCTGGTGCAGGCCCGAAATCCTTCTGTGCGTTTCTTTACCATAAATGGGTTAAAAATTGTTTACACTTCTATTTTACTTTTATATTGGCGGAACCAACAAAATAACGTTCATATCTGCGCTACTTTTTTTACGTTTTGACTTGCAGTAAATGTAAAATTTTATTTTTAAACCGGTTAGTCGACTCAAGTGAAACGGCTTTGACCAACATGAGAACTCCTTGAACGGTTTTTATGGTTTTTGACTCAGAAGCTTTAAATGAACCTGAATAAAGTTGAAAAACAATTTTTCAGAACGTAGTTTTGATGTTTTACTTTAAAATTCAACTCAAACATACTTAATTGATCCCAAAGGGAAATTAAATATCAAAGATACGTAAATATTGCGATATTTAAGTGAGTAAAACACCGCGGAGGAAAGTTTTACTTTTTAATGAGTACTTTTTTGTATCGTTTATCTAATAAATTTGCATAAAATAATTGGGATGATCAAATTAACCACAGTTGGATCAAAGCACAATTTAGATTTGGAGTATTCCAGTTGTAGTTTCGGTTTTATTGTTAGTCTTTTGAATTTGAATACAACAATGCCATACGAAGAGAGATGTGTGCTACTACTTTAACTTCTAAGCTGTGAGAGGAGACACAAAGGAGGAAATAACTTGTTGTTTGCTGGGAGTTCTTTCACCAAGATGATGATTAATTTATGTTCCTGGAAAAGGGGTAAACGGTAACTACAGTCAGTGTAAGACACAACAATAGCAAGATGGTGTTGTTATATTTTCCACACGTAAAAGATCGTATTTCGCCGTTTTCCATTGTTTGAAAATTTGCTGGTCTCTTTGCAGCAAGGAGCAACATGAGCAGCAGTCGCGTCTTCATCGGCCACTTGAGCACACATGCGAGAGAGAGGGACGTAGAGAAGTTTTTCAAGGGTTATGGACACATAAGAGAGATCAACTTGAAAAATGGATTTGGATTTGTGGTCAGTGTGGCACGTCCTTTCTGTACATTTTGATTTTACTCTGGTTTACTCTTAAGCTTAAGGGAAATAATGCTCCCCCACTCTCGTCAGGAATTTGATGACCACAGGGACGCGGACGACGCCGTGTATGAGCTGAACGGGAAAGAATTGTGCAGTGAAAGGTAAATGGTTTTCTCGGTAAAGGATTTCCCTGTTTTGACACCTGTTGTTTACGAGCACAGGGTCACCTGAGCAGCTGCCAAGCAGTTAAAGTTCTCTGCTCCATGAGTCAGCAGGTTTTTCCTTCTTTTTTTATATGTTCCACTTTAATCCGTTGTTTACACGTTCTTCCTCAGGGTCACCATTGAGCACGCCCGCTCCAGGAGAGGTCGAGGAGGCGGCGCCCCAGGAATGGGACGTTTTGGCGGCGGTGGTGGTGGTGGTGGCGGCGGTGGCGGCTATCGCCAATCCCGCAATACCAGAGCTAGGTAGATGAGACTCGGGTCGCCATTTTGTTTGATTTTGTTTCATAAAAGATGATCGTTTTCTGTCTCAGTTCAAAACACCATTTCAAACCAGATCGTATGATTTGGCCTCTAAAAATAAGTCACTAGTGTATGGCTGAAACGATTAATCGTGATGAATTGATTATTGAAGTATTAGTTTATGATTAATCTTTAACTGGACTGTGTATTGTATATATATAATTCAACAAAGAAATTCTGTTGTTGCATTTTAGGGAACAAAATGTTTATTTTCTTATTTAAATAAAATGTTTATTTTCTAAATAAGAAAGGAATTAGATTGTTATGCATCTTTTAAATTATATTTTTAAAATATTGTACAAAAAATGCATAAGAATTTAAATGATAAATCCGCAGAATGAGCCTTTTTTTTTTAACCGATTAATCAGTTTCTAAAATCATAATTAACTGCAGGACTGTAAAACCGAGCAAATGTATATTTTTTAGATGAGCTTGATTAAAAATGTGGTACGTTCAAAGCATTTGGCTGTATGGACTGGAATAGGTTGTAAACAGCCTGTTTTTTCACCTCTGACACCAATGCAAATATTGACACAATTCTTAGATAGACATAAAACACACACACAAACGCACAAGTGAGTGAATGAATGAATTGAACAGAAAATTGTGTTGAAAACCAAGAAGGCTGCTGTTTGACATAGAAGTGTGGGTGTTTTTGGTTCTAAATTCAGTTTTCAACATTTCTCTGCAGGTATGGCCCTCCAATGCGAACTGATCACAGGCTAATTGTGGAGAACCTCTCGTCCCGGGTCAGCTGGCAGGTATGAGATCACACAATTACATTAACCTCAATTTATTATGACATCTTCTCACGTGATTTAATAGTAAAGTAACAGTTTCTTATTTGGCTATTACATAAGTATTCTGTTAAACATCTACACATTTCTGTTAAATTGGCAAATGTTTCTCTTTTTTTTAATTTTAGTGTATCATTGACTAGATCAGTTTCTCCAAAAATCTTATTACTGCTGTTTAGTATTTTACAAAAAAAAAAAAATCATTTTTAATAAGCAGCTCCTCTGGTATGGTTTCCTGTTTTGTATATCAGAGGTAACTAGACATCCTCCACTTGGGGGGTCAGAAGTATGTAGCGCCCTCTGCTGGTTGTTTTTTTTCTGAATAGTGTCCATCTGGTGCCTTTCCTTACACGCAGTTGCTGCCGGTCTAAAGTCTTGGCTGGTCCCCCGTAGCGGTGAAAGTGGTCTAGCGCAGGATACGGTAGCCTTAGGAGGGCCGTAGCCACAGTCTGGAGGTTGTGTGGGCTGGCGTTCCCGGCTGCAGGAACCCCACGCCCCCCTCAAATCCACGGCCTCCCACAGTCTCTGTTGGGGCTCTTTCTGTGGCTGGTGGAGCTGGGGGGGTGTTGAGTCGGGCACACATCACACCCCCCTACTTTCTCTCTGGTGGTTCCTTACTTGAGGAGGCCGGATGCTGATGCAAGGCTGAGAGCATTTCTCGAGGGCGTTTCTCAAGGGCTTAACACTGCATTGGTTCCCATTTGCTATTTGGACAAGTGGCTCTATGCTATTATCTACCTTGGTTTGGAGCGGTAAGTAGCATAAAACTCATGTGATTGGGTTTTTTATTATTATTATTCTTTTTGATAGTGGGTGGTAGAAGGGTGGAGATTTAGTCTCAAAAGGGAATCTTGTAAACAGTTGACCCCCTTTTTTTTGGTTAATGTAAAAAAAAAAAAAAGTTCCAACTTTTACTTTAAAAAAAAAGAAAAGAAAAAGAAAATACACATTTTTACCTTAAATTCAATACAGAATCTGTTTATCTCACAAACTTCTACTCAAATTTGACTTACAAATTCCTCAAAGGTTTTGCCTGTTTTCTGTAAAGTGTTTCACTGTCAGGCTTAATGTGGTCTTCAAATTAACAAGTTGAAAGCAGTAAATTTTAGTTTCTGTAGCAGAAAAGGGCAAAACCTGTCATCAGATGATTTTTCTGACTCTCTTGTTTACACGCCCTCTAGAATAGGATCTGATACAGATGTGTTTAGAAATGGGTTACTCATGTTTCTGTTTGATGTTTTTATTTTTTGGTAATTTCTTAAGTTCCAGGTTCGAGAAGGCTCTCGGTGACGCTTCGTATCTAATTCCCTTACTAAGTCAGTGTTGTACTCTTGAAATAGGACCTTAAAGACCTGATGAGAAAGGCAGGTGAAGTTACCTTTGTGGACGCACACAGACCCACTAAAAATGAAGGGTGAGTTAAGTCGTTTCACTTTTTTTCTGTTTTTATTATTATGTCTAAAGTATGTATGACTCACTATCGGTTTGAATGCAGGGTGGTTGAGTTTGCATCTCGTTACGATATGAAGAACGCCATCTCCAAACTCGATGGAACAGAGCTGAATGGACGCAAGCTGAAGATGTTTGAGGACAGCAGGAGGTGAGACACTTTGTTTCTTTTTTAATTCTAAGGTGAAAATGTGGCCGTCGTTACATGAACGTCGTCGTTTCCGTCCCACCAACAGGAGCCGTTCTCGCAGCTACTCTCGCTCCAGGAGCCGCTCCAGGAGCAGATCCAGGAGCCGCTCCAGGAGCCGTTCCAGGAGCCGCAGCCGGAGCCGCAGCCGCTCCAGGAGCCGCTCCAGATCTCCCAGCCGCACCCCAGAGAAGAAGACGTCAGGAGGGAGCAAGCCTGCGGCTAATTCCCCATCCAAGTCCAAATCCCGCTCCAAGTCTCGCTCCAAATCCCGCTCCAAGTCTCGCTCCAAATCCCGCTCCAAGTCTCGCTCCAAATCCCGCTCTAAATCCCGCTCCAAATCTCGCTCCAAGTCCCGCTCTCCGGCTCCTGCTCAAAACGGCAAGGCTCGCTCCAGATCCCGCTCCCGATCTCGCTCACGTTCCCGCTCCGCCTCAGCAGACAGCAAACACTAAGACGGCTGCAGCTGCAAGTCATAGGATGGATTCAGAGTAGTTTTCCTGACGAGCCTCGCCTGGCGGCTCGTGTTTGTTTTTACTGAAGGGGAGAGAAGAACCTTTACCTGGGGTCTTTTTGAAGGCAGAAAAAAAACATTTGTATAAATTTTGCTTTTTTTTTTTTGAGTGCTTTTTAGTTTTCAATCTTCTTCCACTTGAGTGAAATTATTGTAAACGAAATTTAAACAATTGATTCTTCTGACCCCTTCATATAAGTGGCGATACCCATTATCGGCTTACTGTCCCTCACTGGATTTACTTTTATTTCCCGATCTTTGTGGGAAAACCATCAATTCCCTGTTGAGAATATAAAGGTATAAATTTTGTTTTAGATGTCGATCATTCTTCTAATGAGGCATCTATCCATGTTTGAAATTCAGTCATTTGATATTTGAACATGAGAGCAGTTCAGCTGAGGGATTTAGGGTTTTTTTTGTTTCTCAAAGTGTGGCTGTCTGGAATTGAGGGTCTTATTTTAGTCAGTGTTTTCACTGATGTCTTTACGTTTTCTTCTGGGAATCGGGAGTCTGACACAAGTTGGCTTGTAAATGTTGCATATTTAGATGCTGATGAATCTATATATTGTAATTTTTTTTCTTTGTTTACTATGTGTGTTTAAAAAAATTGCACACGATGTTTGCATTTTCAACTCAAGTCTTTCATTAACTGTGAAATTTATCAACCCCTCTCTGTCCTACACTTATTGTGGAGTACAAATGTAAACTAAGTTCATTTTCTTTTTGCTTTGTTATAAAAATATTAAACTTCAGTGTACTAAAAAAGTAAAGTCTTTGGCTTCATATTGTCACATTTTTGCTCAAAAATATATCCTAATTCAAGAAACAATCTCATTGAAGATTATATTAATATTAAATTACTTAGGCTTGGACCAATCATTGATTCAAGGACTAATGTTTCAGGAAACAACCCCTGGTAATACAAAAAAGTAACATTTTTAAGGAGGTGTTTGTTTTCTTATTGCAAATCTGAGCTAAATCTTGCTTTAGGCGTTTTGAAGGGAAGCTTAGTCGGTCATCATTGAAAATAACCTGAAAAGTTATCAGACTGTGTAAATAATGCCAACATTGCCAGCGAATAATATCTATTGAAGGGAAATTTGGTTCCAAGTCTTTTCTAAATGTGGGAACAAAATGTTCTGACTCATATTGGAAAGACGCACTGAAACTCCACTCAAATGTTCCACACCTAGGAATAAAACTAAACATCCTCGTGCGAGATCTTACATACATTTCTTGTCCTTCATTGACATTCATTGTAGTGGCCATTGTTGACAAGCCAGACAATAATCTGTGGATTAATATAGTAACAGCTAATCCGAGCAGACATTGTAATCCCGAGAGAGATTATATCCATGTATGAGAACCTGAAAGGTAGTTAGAGATGAACATATACGATCGAAAATGAAATATTTTAAGGTAAAAAACAATTATTTTTTAGTTTTTTCCCCCAAATTCACTGCAATGACCATGATGACCACAGGGTGGCAGCACTCGCTTGCGTTAATGAGTGATCAACCTTGATGGCTTTCCAAACGAGCTGTTCTGTTTACACCATCACAAAGTCATTTGAGGCAGGAAATGTTTTTGAAACAAAGAGATTTGGTTGATGAAAACCGATCCAAGTAAACAGAAAAAATAAAGAAATAAAAGATAAAACTCTTCTTCCAGGACAGTACAGGACATTAGTTTTAACTCTTCTAAACGGTTGCTTTAAATCATGAATGGTGTAAACGAAATAACTATACTTTAAAAAGTGGTTTGCTTACATATTTTAGTTGTATCTCTAGTGTTTGCTTTTCAGCTTTAGTGTAGAGGGAAGTAATTAAGAATGTACAGTAGATATTCAGTAGATGCAGCTATTCATATGCAGGTTAACATGACTGGCAGGTGAAAACAAGATGCATCAACAAACTGCCACTCACTGCACTAGAGAGGTGACTATTCATGGCTTCCCTGTTGGGACAAATGGGTCAATTTCTGCATCTATTTTATCATATATGGTAGTCAAATTGGGGAAAAATACAGTAGAAAGTAACAAGGTGTCCTGGATGGACATTTTTCTGCAGAATCACTCCTTTTAATTCCACCCTGTCTTCTGATCCAGGGAGCTTTTACTACCAGCCAGCGCTGCATTTCCCTGTGGACAAGTATATGACGGGTGTTAAGTGCTCTGCTTACTTGGAGCAGTTCTTCTGGCACGAACAAATGTTTGACTCTAAAAGCTTTCTTTAGCTATCCATATATTGTCGCCTGTTTGGTTAGATATTAATCTCGCCGGATTTCTCTCCTGTTTCTGACATTTTTACTTCTGACCTGGAAGCCAGTTTATATTGGAGTTTTTAGTGCGAATGCTGAGACTTCACTACAACCCCAACCTTTTTCCAATATGGCTGTCACATCAAAGAGACCCTTGTGCCACTCTCTTTGTTTTGTACAGCATTAGACAGCAATTTCCTCTAATTGAACATACAAATAACCTTTTGAGCTACGGAAGATAAGTTATTTCCACTTTGTGGCACCCATTAAATTGTGCCACCCTGGGCAGCCAGCCATATTGCCCAAATCAAGCTGTTTGGACTCCTATTTATTAGGCTTTTAGTCATCAAGATCCCTCTAAAAATGTCAGCTCCACTTTATTAGTCATAAACATTTCATACAGTGCAATTCTGTATGAAATATGTTCGGTTTTAACATCCAGCAGACAATTTACTTTGAAGTGTGGGGCAGCAGACCAGGTTTTCTCCCTCACATTGCGGCGACAGTCTCGAGCTAAGCCTCTCCCACCACGGCTGCGCACGAGCCACCCGTCATACCCAGGGCAGCGTGCCGGGCACAACAAGCTCAGCGCTCGAGCTGCTCAGTCCCTCCCCGGCTACAGAGGGACCCCCCCCCCCCGGCCCCCCCCCGCCGACCCGCCTGGCTCCGCTCCGACAGAGAAATGAGCTCGGCGTCCGACGACCACACGTTGTTTACGTGAGCGCGTGACGACAGTTTCTTCGCGGAAACACACACACGTTATCACCACACTCACACACACACACACACACGCGCGCGCGCGCGCGCGTACGCAGACAGACGACCCGCGCGCCGGTCTGCTGTTTACCAACCGACCAGCTCGGTGGTTCAGGACGGTCCAACCATGGCGGAGAGGAGCGGCCGGCTGAGTTTCCCCGGGAGCGGAGCTCTGAACCGACCGGTGCCCATGAACCTGTTCGCAACGTGGGAGATAGACGGATCCTCCCCGAACTGTATCCCGAGGTAAGGCGCTGCATGCATGGCACGGCTCTGTCCTTGATGTGTGTGTGTGTGTGCGTGTGAGTGCGCGCGTGGTCCGTGTGTGTGTGTGTGTGTGTGTTGAAAGTTTAAAGCTCCTGTTTGGAGGCTGTGTCATGAGTGAGCGCGCTAAAGCTGCAGCCGCAGTGGCCCTGCTGCCTCATCATGCCCACTGGATGCCCATGCAGGCCCTGCTCAGCTGCCTGCAGCACCGAGCTGAGGCGTGTGCAGAGAAAAGGCGTGAATCCCGCTGTGCGGTGGCAGAAAACTCCTCAGTGCAGCTGTATGGTTCGTAGGTGGGGGGACGGGGGGGGGGGGGGGATTCTGCAGGCGTCATGGTCAGCCTGTTGGAAAATCATGCATATTACTGCGAGTTTTACTGCTCCGGTTTTGATGCGGTTTACATTCACATGAAACAAAACGCCGAATTAAAGCTCCGAGTGTTTTCGTTATGAAGTAGTTGCGCCAGTTTAAACAAAATGCTTCCCACATGGTCTTCTTGCTTGAACCTCCTGCGGTTTTGACGACATGCCTCAGATCTCGGCACAGATTCACAGCCGAGGTGCTGGAAACAGCAGCTGTCCGATTATCTTTGTTTGTTTATGCATTCATGCATGAAAACTTTCTGCTCAGACCTATGGCTAAGAGAAGCTTCCGTCACAACAGAAATGAGGCGATAAAAGAGAAATCGGTAAAACGATGAGCAGATATGATCGATTCACCTGCCGCACCGTGATTTGCTTCTGAAATCGGGCGCATCTAATAAAATCGCAGGTTTTGTTTTCTTGATCAAAGTTGTGCTTCTGATTATATTTCTCAACATACTTGAGAAGTTCATTGTGAAAAATTAGGTTAATATACAAGTAAAAGTTTTCATTCATGTTCTTTTCTGTCATCATAAAGCAAAGTAACCCTATAGTCATAACATGTTTATAGTTTGTAAACATATTTACAAGCTTGTTCTCTGATCTTATAATTTCGATTTGCCTGTTGAAACCATCTGAATCCTGGAACAGGAGATAAATAATTCAGCTAATGAGGCGTTTATTGCATTAGATCGTTGATGAGCTTGTTATTGCTTTAAATAACCTTACACTCACATAATTAAACTCCATCTGCAGCCTTAAAATCAGAGTCAAAACATTATTAGTCGAGGTCAGAACGACCTCCTCCTGTCTGATGTAAGAAAAAAAGAAGCCTTAATTAATGTGGGAATTTGTGTGTTTTTTTTTTTTTAAATTATTATTTCATTTTTTTTCTAAAGTGATGACTCCCTCTTCTTGGCTCCCCCCTCTGTCCTCTTAATTTAATGCCTTCAATGGACAGCGCATTGCGTTGCTTTTAGCTGAAACGAGACCAATTCATTTCCAGGAACAGCGTGGCTGTGATATTGTTCAGCAGACTGGATGAGCAGATGAAATGCCTCTCTAACTAAAAGAGACGCGCTCGCTCCTCGGTGACCCGTCGGCAGCCGCTTTATTTCACGGCTTAATCGACTCTCGCTCTCACTTCGTCCACCAGGCTGCTTCTGTTAGGCAGCAAGCAGTGAGAAGTTGTTGCTGTCGTTGTCTTTTCCCGAAAAGCTGTGGCCGCGTATTGAGTTCTGTCTGTCAGAGCGGAGGCAGCAGGATCCCAGCTTGTTGACCCAGTGGCACAACAACACTTTGATCCTCAGTCAAGCTGGCTTCACTGGTGTTTAAGGTCTTTTCCTGCGAAACTGTTCAGTTTGGATCGTGTCAGGGTGACGCTTATGGCTGTTTTCAGTTTCTAAGCACTAGAGCGCAGGTGTCAAACTCGAGGCCCAGGGTGCCACATTTTTCCACTGCAGCTTTTCACGTGGCCCTCTAGACTCTAAATTACACCAATAGGTCCATCCAGTTTTTCCACAAATGTGCAAAATTCACACGAAATGAACAAATCTCCACATTTTCTCTGATTTTTTTGCAAGTTTTTTCAAGAACGATCTAAAACACGGAGCTTAAGTAACTGCTCCCTCAGCCTTTCTTGATGTCAAGTTATGGTCCATAATAAAAAGTCACATTTAACATCATACACTAGCACAAATATTCCTTACAAACATTTCTAAGTTGGCACCACAAAATCGGTCATTTTGATTGCAGAAAAAACACTAAAACAATCTCAAACTCTTGGAACGGCTGTTGGTGTTTGGTTCCTTCAATACATCCTGGCACAGCCGACCCGGTTCTGACCATGGCTGCTTGTAGGATCAGTACACTTGTAAATCCTGTCTTTAACTTCGTTCATCTTCATTTTTGTTGCCGTGTTGCAATTCCAACTGTGTAATTTATTCCCCCCTTGTAAAGAGTCCTAGTTTCTTTAAAAGCATTTTGAGTTTGATGTATCATTATTATTATGGAGTTCTTCTTTTGCACTTTGACAGCTCCGCGGGACATGGTTTTATTTGTTTTAAGTTTGCTGTTTCAAGAAGCGACTTGAGTTATTACTCCAGTCCTTTTGGGGGATTTTCTTTATGGGAATAGTAAACCGTCAGAAAAGTCTCAACTTTTTGAAAAAGGTGCCATTTTAGGCAGCAACAATCCTCCCCAAAGAATTTCATAACGTCCTGAACGGACGGGACGTCGTGTTTCAATGTGGCATCTGTCTCTGTTCACCTGTTCGGGGTGATGTGGAGTATTTTCCACCACATGAGTGTTTTGCATGTAAAGTTTAAGTTTGGTCTCATGTGACCAGAACACCTTCTCCCACATGTTGGTTGTCCGTCTTGGTAGCTTCTCGGATCAGAAGCGCCTAAAGGTAAATGACGCGTGTCGTGTTCTTTACGTTTGCGATTCCAATATGAGAAAACGTGGGAAAGTTTGAATCCTTCTGAACAACGAGCTCCTTACTGCAGTCCAGCGAACAATTTTACAGCCTGTAAATCGGTGAAAACACAACTGCTGCTGCTGCAGTTTGACATTTTAATGTGATTTATTCAAACGTGGCGCAATGTTGTGAACATTTTGCATTCTATCCTAAATCATTTTTTCTGGAAGCAGGGATCGCATTCTCGGTGCCGTATTTATTCACTGAAGAGTTGCTTCAATAATTATAAGGTTCGATGGGGTTTGATTGTGTTGTTGGAACAGCTGATGAGATATTTTTGATCTGATCTGTGCATCTGAGTTGCATAGAATATGGAAAAGGAAACAAATAGGTAAACAAAAATAGGATGAATAAAAACTGTGACCTCAAACTTTAATCGCTTACTGAAGTGTTATATCAAAATTCATTCATTTTGTGGCTTACAAAAATCAGTTTATCTTGACTTGTCTGAAAAAGGAACACATTTTTTAATGAAATATAAATCATTAAACATAAAAAACAGAACAAAGACTTCCTACTGCTTACCTTGTTAGAAGAAAAACAGACAGTTTCCACATTGTTTGAGATCAACGTTTTGTTTCCTGTTGTCGTTTTTACCTTCTTGACTTGTGGTCATGGGGGCCGATCAAAGTCATTTCAAAGGCCACAAATGGCCCCTAGGCCACAATTTGGACACACCCGTGTTACGTGATAATCCAACACAAAAAAAAAGCTAGAAACTGTGAAGCTGCTCGAGTGCAACATTTGATACTTTCATCCAATCTGATACAACCAGATCTAAAGAAGAAAAGAAGAAAATTTTAACTTTTCTTCTTTTTTTTTTTACTATGTCAAATTTATGCTACAAGTCGACTTTCACACAAACAAAAAAATCCCTCTAAGTTTATGAAAAAAAAAAAACAGTTTCAAGTAGTATCAAAACTTTTGCGCCGCACCGCTGGAGTGTCTGGAAAAAGATTTGCACAAACGTGTCAGTTCTGCGGTATTGAAATCCTCTTTTCTCTGACATTTAGTAAAGTCCTATTAATTTGGATCAGCCAGCTTTCAGTTTGATGATTGTAATGAAACAAAAAGTGTTAAAAATACCTGCGGGCGCGAAAAATGAGGGCTCAGTGTGCTTTTTCATCTGTTTCCAGAAACCTTGCCCAGATTGGTATTAATATCCAAACTAATGGGATTTTTGCTGCCTCTTCACGAATGTTTTTAGTCATAGAGCAACTGCAACATTTACAACTCCAAGAGCCAACTTCATCCTCAGTCCACCTAAATTACGCTCGTTTAGAGTCGCAAGTGTTGCTTGACCTTTAAAAAAAGAAAAAGACAACTTATAATTTCGGATAAATAGCTACTGTAGGAAATGTGTTATTTTGTGAAACAACCACCATTTTATGTTTTAGTTTCAGGTTGTAAAATACAACGTAGAATTTGTATTTGTACGACCAGTTGTTCAGACTAAAAGTAGCTTTTCATAAACAGAAACCTTTCAGCAGGTAATAAACATACTTTTCATTAAGCCTTCATTTTTGTATTCAAAATGTGTGCTGTTGGTTTGCTGTAATAGCAAAATCTAAATTGTAACGTTTTCATTCATTGTAAGCAGAAAATCATCATCATTAACAGAAAGAAAAGCTTAGAAACATCAGTTTGTGTTGAATTAATCTATATAATGCTTTTAACTATGGCTTTACAAAAAATCGATAACAATACATATTGGGATACGCGGGATCAATATCAATAAACGATTCCTCTGGTAGAATATTCAATAGTTTCACTGGACTTTGATCCTGAACCGCACAGCATTCTGGGGAATGTAGGCAGAGGAAACGATTTAGCCGCTCAACCTCTCAGCCTGGCTAAGCTAAGCATCAACTAACTTACTCTTTGGTTACCTAGCAACAACTTATTGAGTAACTGATATGACATATAGATATTTCATGTTTCACCACTGTGCCTCAAAACCGCCTAAACATATAAATCCATACTTTTGGCAGTATTCCAGATATTTAAAACAAACAAACAAAAAAATAAATTATTATCAATATCGACTGATATGAAATGATGATATTGCAATACGATTTTCAACCATACTGTTCAGCCCTGTTTGTCACTTGGAGTTACTGACATAAAAGAACTTTTCAACAATGTTCCAATTTATTAACATGTATATCTAAAAAAAAAATCAATGGTAATTTTTAGGTACGTTTTTATTCTGTTTATTGCAAATATTCCACCTGAAAAACTGCCCAAATCTTCTTTTTGTTGTTATACATGCATTTAGAAACATTTATTATTTTTAGGCAAAATTATTAAGAGCCACTGTTTGCCGCTCCGTCAGACTTGTGTGAGTCATGTGGAAGCGCGCTGCTCGCCTGGTGCCATCTTATCGCTCCGTTAAAGCCGCTCGCTGCGGCTCTGCAGTCTCCCAGGCCCGGTTTTGTTGGGGCGGGAGGCTTAACGATGTGCTGCCTCTGCACAGATCTCACGTTTCCCAGAGTCACGCTGGGACACGTGCTGCCACTCGCTGAGGACGCTTCATAATCACCTGCCAATAAGTGAGGGTGGGAGTGGGGGTGGTCTTAATCTACCTTAATAGTTTCTGGGTTGAGGACCAGTGACCTCAGACTAGTTTTAGACGTTAGAATGAGGCGCTAATGAGAGCTCTGGTCTGTCTCTGAGGAGGAAGGAAAAATCACTACCAGAGTAGCTAAATTTACTCATATATACTTGAGTAACTTTCTAGAAAATGTGTACTTTTAGGAGTCCTTTCACTACTCAGTAAAAATGCCAGCGTTGAATTAACACCCAAAAGTGTCTGTGTCCAGGTTAGCTGGCATTTTTACTTTGATGCCATCTGCTGACATGCTGATTCATATGCATCGCTCTAATTTAAATAAGTATAAATTCTTAAATAGATAAAATACAAAAATTTCCACATATATTTTGATAGGTCTGATGATGTAATTTTTAAATATTCAATAGTGTTTTTATCAGTTACTCAATACATTTTTTACTCTTACTTGAGTCATTTCTTGGACAGCTACTTTTTACTTTTACTTCAGTACAAACTATATTGAGGTAGTAAACCTCTGACTTGATTGTCCATCAGGCCTTTATTGTCAGTGGTCTTCCTGAGAGTCTGTCTGACACTGTGAGCGTCAGTGTGAAAGCCATCGTTAAGCTGCGTCACTTCTCCTTCAGAGACGTCTAAATTAGCATTCTCTGTGGCTTTTTACGGCTGCGCCCCTCTCATTCTGTTCACCTAATTGCACACAATTCCTTCAGACGGACATTTCCACGGAGGACCTCGTTCCCTCCCGCTTACGCAATCAGACTCTCCTTTCCTCGCAGTTCGCCTGCTGAAGTCTCAGCTCTTGAAAACCCCTTGAGTGACGAGCTGCGCTTCATAATAGCTCCTCTGAAGTGGGCATCAGTTGCTTTTTTCTTTTTTTCCCTCTCTCTTTCCCCGTCAGCCCACAGGCGAGAGAAGCTAAGTGCTGCCAGATACGGGGCCAGTTTCAGAGACAGAGGCGGATTGAACGGGCCCTCGGGTGGCAGCTGGAGCCCGTAGGTTGTCATATTTGGGCCTGTTGGAGGCGAGAGTGCTGAGATGTCGCTTTGAGCGGCGGGGAGACACTTGCTCTTTTGTGCCCCAGGCTGCTGGGTAGTCACACTACGGGAATTCAGAGTAGGACGGACGAGGGGCTGTGAAAGCATCCCATTGTTTCATGTTCCCTTTGTGGCTTTTGTTGTCCTGCAGTCCAGGCCTTGTTCTGTACCAATGTTTGTAAGTTTGCTTTATTTCGCTGTGCCTATTACAAAATACTCAGAAGCCCAGAACCTCATTTAAAACTACAAATTATTATTTTTTAAATCTGGGAGGTTTTTGAACCTGTTCTGTCAGTTTTGCTCCATCAGCTTCTCAGCAGCATATTTTTTTGTGTAGAGCATATTACATATTTTAGCCATTATTCTAGTCTATCTCACAGCTCTGTTTGTGAGTTAAGAGGAGAGAAAATCTGAGTCTAAAATTTGTGATTTTTACCCTTCACGCTGAGCTGAAGTTGTCTTTGTGCTGCTTCTGTAATAACATTGTAAAACCTATGCTGCTCTCACTTCTTTCATAAATAAATTTTCCATCATCCTTCTTTTTAACAATCTTATTTCAGAAACCCTGCAATAGGTGTAATCTGGAGATGTGCGTGCCTCTCCTCTACTTGGATGACATAGAATTTTTTCTCTTCTTTTTTGAGAGAGTATGGACTAAGAATGTGCAATATATCGGTACCAAAACCAGGTTGTGAAATATATATAATATCAAATAATATTGGTTATTAGCCATAACGGCAATATTGATATCGGATATCAATATCTCCTAAAATGTTCATATCAGTACACCCCTACTTTTTACTGACCAGTTATCTCTCTTCTCATAAATACATTTTCAATTGTTTTCTTTTCAACAATCCTGTCACAGGTGCAATCTGAAGATGTGTGTACCTCTTCTTTATTGGATGCTGTATTTTTTTTTCTTTTCTGTTGGAGAGCATGGATTTTTTTCATCTGTGTCACAGACACAATCAGGAACCTGCATCCATAAACTCCATAAATTAGGTGACTCCAGGCGCAGCCATTCTTGCTTTGACTTTTGGCTTTAGGCTGAGCTGTAGCCACGTCTTCTGAAAATGTTCTGATAGCTCCTGGATTCTCCACTCCACTAATCCTCCTTGATTAACCTGTGAGCTTTTCAAGACCCTACAAATGTATTTCTCAAGCCTGATGAGTAAGTCTTTAATCTGTATAGTCTTTTCTTTATGTGTATATATATATATATCAAATGACAGTGGCCGGGGAGAGTGAAATCTGGTCCTCCCTATGTAGGCTGCTACCCTCGCGACCCGACCCTGGATAAGCGGAAGAAGATGGATGGATGATGACAGTGGAGTGAAATGCATGAGAAATGACTTTACACGCAGATATTTTTGTAAAGTGTATCACCACCGGGTCCTTTGGAAATTAAATCAGGGTGCTGCTGCAGCTGGGTTTGGAGGACAGAGAGTTCAGTTCAGAAAAGGACAGTCGTCTTCTGACCAGACACACTTGGCATACATTTGAGATGCTTTGTGGCTCTGCAGTCCAATCAATTTTGCCTCCTGCTGACCTCCCTCATGCCTCATGCACACCTGCCTCCCTGTCTGACTATCCGCTCTGTTGTGCTCTCCTATTATTTCCCCACAGACGATGTTTGGTTTCTGTGAACTGATAATATCTGTGCAGAAGCACAACAAAGGCCGCCGTGTGACAGACGTCGTATACTCTGTGTGTTTACAATAAATTAAGCTGACAGAGCAAGTCTGTATCTGCGTCTCCACTGACCCATGTAATTACGCAATTTGGAATTACAAAAAATACATCCGCTTAGTGGAAACATGCCATGTTTTGCGCTGGGACGACACGCAGCGGTTTTAGCGTCAACATTTGTGTATTTCAAAAAAACTGCGACGGAAACACTTTTTGCGTCACAGGAGTCACGTGACTCGGGGTGTTTAATAGCAACAGGAAACACGAAGAGGACGACTGGAAGTGGTAGGAGGAAGATGTCATGTTTTATCACGTGAACAAACGTATTCACGTGAGGTTTTAATGGTGTTTTGTATTTAATGGAAATTCAACAATTGTGATATTGTGTGGGTTTTTTTTAGACATTAATCGAATATCGACACATTTTTGTTGACATTTGTAGCAGAAACGGAGTCAAGATGGTAGAAGGTTGATAGTAAGAGAAGGAATTATCTCTTTCGAATAAATAACCCAAACATAACCGTTGCTTTCATGGACTTTATCAAGCTCCATCCGGAAACGCCCCTCGAAAGTCTCACGTGGCTGCATGTCTCACAAACAAAGCCTCGCGGTGCTTAGTTTCTATGTGTAATTTCATTTCGACTGACTATGCAGAGTATTTCTGAGTCGATTAGTGTAGCATTTCTGCCGGATTTTCAAAAAATGTCAGCCACGACAATGGACAGGGGAATCAACAAGTTCATGTCATCTTTTTTGGACAACATAAAGGTCAATGAGGAACACAGCAGATCCTCACACCCTCAGCATACATATAGCTGTGGACAAGATCACTGATGCCTAGTGTTCTAGCAAGGCTGGGTAAGTCGGGCATTCATGGTTTTGAGGGTGATTTCTGTTGGCAAATGTTGAATGTGCTTAGGCCTGATACACGGTACTTGGTGGCTAACACGATTAGCGTGGCTAACACAATTACAGTTTAGTAAAAAGCCTTTTCAGGTGAAATAAAATCTTTAATGTATGATAGATACAGTACACTTTGCATATTGATCTGATCAGCTAATGTAAGACTGTAACAGACAGGCTTCAAGTTGTAGAAGTTGTATCGGTACTGCCATTATGCTGTACTTGGCTAAAAGGTTTTCATAATGCATGTGTTTATTATTGACTTTCTTTTTTTCGTTCACTAAACACAAAGAAAGCAAAGCAATAATACTTACACCAGCAGACAATCCTTTGTTCTTATTGATCCTTCAACGGTTGAGCTGCAAAGCCGTGCACAAGCTTTGATCCAAGCAAGGCATTCCGTTTCAGATTTTGGAAATCTGTGAATTTTAGTTCCACAAATACGATCAGAATACCTGACATCGCCTGTGCAGATTCCCCACTGACAGTGGAGAACCATTCTTTTTCGAGTCCTGACACAAAAACGTTCTGCCAGTCTGCTAGTCTACAATGTACATTAGCATGTGTTTACTACTGTAGATTGTGTTTGTGAGACGGTCATGCACGTGGTAGCTGCGCTGTGATGTAAAATTGGCATTAGCCAATGAAACGCGGCCCCTGTGGTAAGGTCCATTACCTTTGCTCATCTTTAAGTTTTGAGTCTCCAAAGGTCATCTGACCTTATCCGGCTGTCACCAGTGTTCACTTCAAGGACAACACGCTCTAACGTGCTCGTCTTTTAGCCCAAACAAACCTCACAGTGAAAGACAGCAGGCTAAAGGGCAGCTATCTGAACCCAGAGCCTTATCAGCGCTCTGACTCAGTAAACTTACTCTACCCTTCACATCCGCAGCAGTTAATTTAATCTCCAGCTCATTAAAGACATTCTGCTTGGCTATTCAGAGACAGCCTGCAGGGAGTGTTTTAGGTGGTTTTTCCACCTGATATTGAAGTACTGAATCCATAATGCTCCAGGTCATCTAATTAAACTAAATATTTCTGAATCACACAAGAAGAAACCCAATTAAAGACTTGAGTTCTGATATTTTATTTGTTGGTTAGATGGTGGAGCAATGTGACTATTAGACCACTTTGTGAATTAAAACACATTTCACTTGTGGTAATGAGTAACTCTGTGGTAAATGTTCATAAAAACCGTGAGGTAAGATCAGAACCTTTCATGTTTTCACAGAAGTGGGTGATTTGCAGGATCTGCTTTGAAACAGAAATTACCCCAAAATGCAGTTGGCCAAAAGTATCTGGGCGTCTTGCTATATTTAGTTTTTAACCAAATACGTCTTTATGCATAATGTATTATACGTTGAACCATGGATAAGTGCTTGCACTAAGGATTCACTGTAGCATGCTTATGAATCCATTAGCACAGGATGCAGACGCAGATGAATCAAGTAGGTTTTCCACAATAAAAGTCCAGATTCATTTCAACTCATTTAAGCTAACTACACTGACGTTTGTTGCAATAAATAAATAACAGAGTTACGCTGTGTATTAAAAATTTAAAGTAAAAGCTGTCTCACACTGTGTGAATGGGAGATAGTTGTGGGTGTAAAACTGAACTCGGCTGTTATTTAAAAGCAGAGAAAATTTGACAATTAAAGCATAACATTAGCATGCTTAGCATAGTTAGCATTGCCTTCTGTGTGCATATTAAATGCAAAATTTCTGAAAGACTAAACCTCATTGGTGCTTAAAATTACTATCATTTTCTTTTTGTTTCAGCAAAAGTTTGTCACTAGGGCAACATGGTAGCATTTAGCCATGGTGTGTTTACTAATCAAAAATAGATCGGATTTTCAAGCTTCTAACCGGTCAGTCACCAATCAGGGTCAGAAATCTCCCAATTCCAGTTGAATCCTAATTTTTCATAATATAAGGGAATGCTCAGGAGTTTGTTTTGTGTTTCTTATCTAATGATATACATTTTAGTGAAACAGATCCAGAACGTTGGTCTGTGTGTCTTATCGGGCAGCTGATGTGAACCGGTCGGAGCAGACCGGACTGCCTGAGAAGAAGAGGAGCTGATCAAACATCTGTTTTTATAGGGACTCTGGAAAATATACAAAGGACTTTAAATAAGCAACTGTTCAAATAAAATGTTCTTTGAGGAGATGACATGTCAGTGTTGTGTTTACACATGTTCCTAAGATGTCTGGAATGAAGAGAAGGATGCTTTAGCTTAGTTATCAGTTTTCATTTTTAAAGCTGTGTAGAGGATTAAGGAGAAAATACAGTAACAATGCACGCACAGTTTATTTTCTATGTTAGATTATTTTCTATGTTTGCAATCTTTATTTAATTTCATGTTTTCATCTTTAGCTTAATCCTATCTCTTTACTAAATTTCTAAAGCTGGACCTTACTGTGCTTTGCAAAAAGTAGGCATGTTGTTTTTCCTATTTGTAATGTTGCAACCAAACTTCAACGGGACTTTATTGGGATTTAATGTGAAACACAGCATCACCCATCACTGTGAAGTTTAATTTGTTCTTCATTTTTACTAAAAAAATAATAAAAATGTGTAAAAATGCTAGCATTAGCAGTTTATATGCATAACATTCCCACTAAGAATAACTAATAAGATAAGGAATATACTTTTTTTAAAGTAATATTATTGTCAATTGGTTTCAAAGTAGTCTTTTTGGTCATTTTTGCATAATTTTGGCATTGAAGAATAGGCATTAAATCTAAAACAAAAACAAAATTAGTTGTTCTTTAATTTAAAAATTAAACCAATGTCATAGATGCACTGAAAACAAGCTTAGCCAATTTTGTTCAGCTGAACAGCAGGCAAGAATGGTGTCAGGGTTGTATGCATTAGTTAACATTTTCTGATTTTTTGTTTTTCTTCTGTAAATTCCTATTTTTTAAAAAACAACTTTTTTTATATAGATTGTGGTTGCAAAAAAAGTTTAAAGACTCTATAGTTGGCATAATTTCCCCCTTGTTCAAGTTCATTTGGCAACCTAGAATCCATAAAATCCCATCTCAATTCAGTTACCAGACGAAATCCATTTCTGAAGAGCATCATCATGTGAAACTGGATTTTCTGTCACTGTTTACTCCGGAGGTGACCTTATTTCTAAATGTGGCTCTTATTATGGAAATAGCCCTGTGATTACACGGGCCGTCCGGGGGCCTGTTTACTTGCTCCCGTGCTCCAGCACTTTCAGGGAGTAAAAAAAAAGAGAGAGAAAATGAGGTTAACAGGCTGAAACAGCAGTGATGTGTCAAAACTTTGGGCCAGATGCAGATGAGATTACGCTCGCGAACAGTTGTGGCTTAGTGGCGTCGAAAGGGAAATGTGGAGCTCGTTTTTAGTCCCTCTATGAATGATTTGTACGTAAATGCGAGATAATTTAGGAGAGATAAGACGAGCTTCTGTCCTATTTGACGTTTAGTTTGAGCCGAAAATTAATCGGTGGAACGGAAGTGCCCATTTAATCTTCACCGTCACCTGATTACAGAGACTAATCGACGTGGGCTTTTGTTTGATGCTCGGATTCATTTGTTTTGCCTCATTTGAGATGCATTACTTTCATTATCGGCCTGAACGTGATTAGGACGCACATGTTTACGTTTAACCTCGCTTGACACTTATTACTCATGGCGATGCGCAGAAGGTACCGGGTTCTGATTCATGTCAGCTCGGTTCTCCTGCTGGGAGAATGTGAGTTCCTCGCCTTGTAATTTCATTCTGGGCGCGTTTGTTGCTTTCAGTCATCCAAAACTTTCCAGGGAAAATTCCAGAACATGTTGATCATTAGTTTCCACAGCAGCAGCAGCAGAGAGCATCAGGTAAACCATGTCTGGGGTTTTGTTTCCATCATATGTTGCTTTCACCCAATTTTAGCGGATTTCAGCAAACGAGGACATTGTTAAACATTTCATTCGTGTCAGTAGTTCAATTAGAAAAGTCATATATTTCCTTCATCACACAAAATGGCCCATTTCAGGTCTTGGTTTCTGTTTCTTTTAAACATTATCAATTACAGCTAAATGAAAAGCCCAAATTAAGCTTATTACAAAGTGTGAATGTTACATGAGACTAATTTAAAATAAGTCATAAATAAGTAATAAAATAAGGGACGTAAATGGGACAATCACTGATTGCAATTTTCTGGCCGATCTTTAAAAAGCCCGACTTGTCGATTCAGATTTTTTGTCGTCGGAGTCTTCAATAAAACCGGAATAAGTTGCTGCATTTGTTACTAGTCTCTTACTTTTATTGAGTAAAAAAGTTTCTTGAGAGGTCAAAAATGTTGGCGTTTCTGTGGGCTGATTCTCACTAGATCTGGCAGGTTTTTATAAAGTGTAACCTGTATTTTAGGCTGCGGGTTGCTGTTGTTCTTGGGTGGCGTTGGTTTTACATGCGCTCAGTCAAGATCCGCCATGCCGATGTTAAATTTGACTTATAATCATAAAGTCATTTATTTTCTGTACAATGCCCATTATATCATCACTTCCACACATAAATCAGACATAGATCCAAACCAAGCAAAATACAGAACCGTTTGCCCCTTTCCATTAGCAACACCTGACCCGAATCACACTTGACCTTAAAGACCTCAGAACACAACATAAAATACGCCTCCTTGTGGCGATAAACACAGCAAACGTAAACTTTTCCTACAGAAAGTGCTCATAGAAAAACCTTCATTGAAAGTTGTCATTTTGTGCTACAACCTGTTCTCCAGTCTGCCTGGTGCTGGAGCTCATTTCGACCGAACTGAAATGTGGGTTATTTTAGATGAATCAGAGCTTTTTGGTCCACACAGTCACTTCTTCCAAACAACTTTCTGGAGTTTGATTAAACCTGACCAATCAGGGCTGGTGTGAATGCAACCTCAGTGTGCAACACGTCTCCTATGAGTCTCATTTATTTGATTGGATTACTGACATAAACTGACTTTTTGATTAGCTTCTAGTACATAGATGTGCATCTATCTTCAATCTTGCATTTAGCAGGATGTCTGGCTCTTCTTCCTTCCTCTGCCTCTATAGAAACTCTTCCCTGGACTGCATGGGGACTTGCAACCAGGGAAAGGGGAAGAAACTGCTATTTCAGTTCCCTCAAGCTTAAGAAACTTTTTTTTTCCCTGAATTCAGAGCACGGAGTGGAAATGTAGGTCAGGTTTTTTTTTTTTTGAAAACTCGGAGGAGAGCTTCGAAGGTCTAACATATTGTAGTAATTAGGAGCGCCACTGCATGTGCCACGTCTGGCATTTTGCTCCTCGGACGACTGATGAGTCATTTGCCGAGTCATGCCGACCGCCGTCCATGTTTCCACCCGGCTGATGCATCGGCCGGACAGATGGACACGGAGAAAATCCCGAGGTTGGCATCACAAACCATTTGCTCTGTGGCATCTGTGCCACAGAGCAAACGGGCGGAGTGAGCGCTCATTACAGCCACCAGACGGAGAGAAAAAAAATTATATATAAAAAATTAAATAAAACAGCACTTTACGAGGCTGTAAACATGACCTCTCTGACCTGACGGATGCTGAGCGTAGTCCTGCTAATCTGCTGCTGTGAAGCCATCAACTGAAGTCATGGGGATTAAAAATAATAATAAAAAACCCACAAATAATTCATAATGTCTGTTAACGAGGAAACACTGAGTTTACCCAAATCTGCTCCAGGGAAATATATTTTATTTCCAGAGCTTTCAGTGAAATATAGCCCCCACTCTCCTCCTTTCTAATCCACATTAGTTTTACCAAACAGAAGGTAAAAGCTTGAGCGGACAACGCAGACCCATGTGTGGCCACACCATAGTGATGACAGCGCAGAGCAGAACAGAGCAGAGCAGAGCAGAGCTCCCCGCTGCAATAAACTGGTGAAAACAGCCAGTCAGACTTGATGAGGTTGTTGCTACAGCTGAATTACATGTAGGTAGAGCGGCTGGAGTGAGGAGGCGTTTCATTCAAAAGCACAATCGGCTGAAAAAGATTTGATGCTTTTATGGAGGCACAAAGATCGGCAGATGCGGTGGAAACCACAGCAGGGTGAGGCAAATAAACAAGAGTTTTGTCCCTAATTTTGGTTATGTAAATCTCTGAGTAGCACGTCTGATTTGAACTGTTTTCTCTTCAAGATATGTCTTTTTTAAATAAGGTTTTGTTGGCTCTAGTGGCCTTTATTGAAAGTAGTTTGACAGGAAAGAGGGTAATGAGAGAGGGGGAAGACATGGGGCAAATGTCACCAGGCAGGAATCAAACCTGTGACCACCGGCACAAGGACCTATATACAGTATAAATATATATGTATGTATGTGTTATATATAGTATGTATATATAATATATACAGTATATGATAATATATATATATATATATTATATATATATATATATATATATTTAATATATTATATAATATATATTATAACGCACTGACTTTGTGTGTATATATATAAAAAAATTCCCTTCTCACCTCTGGGGTTCTCCTCTCTCTTCTTTTCATCTCTGAATGGGTCTCTACAGAGCCTGAGCTTAGGTCTGGCATATCTGGGTGCTGTACGCACATCGATGGTGTTGATGTGTTCTGGACTGTTTTAGCACTGCTCCATTTGGGGATGCCGAGGGCCGTGACCACAGCCCACTGTGGTCTTCCCTTCAGTTCTTTTCGTTCCTCCTGAGGCCTGGTATTTCTCAGTTCCATGTCCTTTTTCTGATGTGTAGTCATGGTTAGCTCATCACCCAACGCTTTCCTCTTTATCACCACAGCGTTGGTCGCATACCATTGTCTTCTGGATCTGAAGTCCACGGATCTGCTCGGTCATCTCACACTTGGGGTTCCACTTCGACTCGGGTATCCAGTCCTATCTGCACAGTGTTCTGTACACTATCCGCCACCTGTTATGTGTTGTATTACTGGTTAGTGTATATATATTATAGTTATATATATATATATATTATATATATATATATATATATATATATATATATATATATATATATATACACACACACAAGTTCAGTCCATTTACCACATATATATATATATATATATTTGTGTTATTTTATATGTATGTATGTGTATATATATATATGTATATGTATTTATATATGTATATGTATTGATATTATATGTATATACACATAATATACACTACTGTTATTACATATTACATTTATATGTATATGTATGTATATATATATATATGTATATATATATATATTATTTTATGTATATATTGTTTTTGCTTTTTTTGCTCTTCCTGCCATTTGCAGTTTTTAAATACTCATCTTAGTAGTAGAGGCGATATTACACTGTGTGTGTGTGTATGTGAGAGAGAGATGGAGCTCTTTTTACAAGAAAAACAAAATGATGACATTTTAACTGTTATTAATATGAAAAAGTAAAAGCTGTCATGATAAAATTTCAATTAGTGATGTTTAAAAACACTCAACACTGTCTGTTTTTTTTGTTTTTATTGCCATTTGTTAGTTTTGCTATTTTATTTATCCACTGTTTCTTCATTTGAAAATATGATCAAATTCAGTTGCAGTCTGCAGTTGGTGAAACAAATCACACTCTTCTTCTTCTAGTGTCCTAAAGAAACACATTACCAATTCCTTCAAGAGCAGTATTTGTGCTTGTGAGGACACAGTTATCTTAAAAAACGAGGCAATGAAAAGTTCTTATCACTTTTAACATTGTCACAATAAAACCATATAACATTGTGATAAAACTCTTAAGTTCATATCTCCCACTCCTAATTGGTTATCCAAATGTTTTCTTCCAGTTACAAAAGGGGAGTAGGAAGGAAGGAAATGGGAACGCTAAGGTAGAAGACATTAGGAACTGGCCTGCAGCTCTGTGTTGTCACCTATAACAAGTAAAAAATGGTGGGATGAATGAGCTACTAGCGCCGTAGCTATATGCCGAGTCAAGCTGAAGTCAGAGCCGTTGGTCTTGACTTCTCTATTCGTTAATAAATACAACGGCTGCTGCGGCTCCACATACGGCCTCAAAGGCCAACCGCTGACCCCGATGTTAGGAGCTTTGTTGTGTGCACGCATTTCAGAAATTAACTTCCTTAGCAACCAGAAAGCAACAAAATGCAAAAATAATGCAAATTGTCAATTAAAAAAAGAAATAAGAAATAGGTAATTTATTATTTTTGTGTGATGTTGCAGCAAACAGAGATGCGCTCACTTGAAAACATTTAAGTTCATTTTACTTTGTAGTAAGACTTGCTCTTTAACAAACTGGTCAAATTTACTTGCACATTTTCACAACGCTGGGCTGCACAGTGGTGCAGTTGGTAGAGCAGTTGCCTTGCAGCAAGAAGGTTCTGGGTTCGATTCCCGGCCCCGGCCTTTCTGCATGGAGTTTGCATGTTCTCCCTGTGCATGGTGGGTTTTCTCCGGGTACTCCGGTTTCCTCCCACAGTCCAAAAACATGACTGTTAGGTTAATTGGTCTCTCCAAATTGTCCCTAGGTGTGCATGGTTGTTTGTTCTGTGTGTCTCTGTGTTGGCCTGCGACAGACTGGCGACCTGTCCAGGGTGAACCCCGCCTCTCACCCGGAACGTTAGCTGGAGATAGACACCAGCAACCCTCCCGACCCCACCAAGGGACAAGGGTGTCAAGAAAATGGATGGATGGATTTTCACGACACCCTCATTATTTTGCTAGTAAATTTTACTTAGCAGTCATTTTTTTTTAAATTAAATTCCATAAAATTGTTTTCTATGCATCTCTTTTACTCAAGAATCAAAACCTCACAACAGTGTTGTTTCCCTTTGGGATCAACAAAGTACTGTTAAATTGAATCAGACTTCTTTTTTCATGTTTTCTTGTTAGTTTATTTCCAATTAGCAAAGCAAATTTATTTGTTGTTATGTAGGGAAAGAAACAGGCAGCTTAGATTTCCCTGGTTTTTTTAGACTTGTATGAAAAAGCTTTTTAATAGATTTAATCTATGAATGATTACATCTATTAATCATTCTAGTATTTAGAATGAGTGCAATCACAAGCCACTGAGCAGCTATTCTAAAAAAACATTGCACTTGTTGATCTTAATTTTAGCGTAATAAGATTTATCCCAACTAATACAGACCTAGTGTTTAATCAGCTTTTCACACACAGAGGCGGCCGCTCTCTGCTTGGCCTCAGTGTGACCATCGAAGCCACATTGGTCAATAAACGTTACAGTGAAAGGCTGCAGGTCTCTGCAGCTCCACATCACAGAAATCTGTCAAAGCAACAATAAAAGATCCTGCCAGCTGGCTCCTCAAGTCAACAGCATGGAGGCGATCAGACATGAGAATGATCTGAGGTTTGTTAATGAGCTCTATAATTACTCAGACAAAAAAAAATTAAAAGTATGATTTGATTCATACAAATCATACGGATTTGTATGAATGTTTTCCATTCTCTGTTGACAGCTTGCGGTTCTTCTGGTCCTGTTGGACTTTAGGACAAACATTTTGTGTTTGTTTGATTCGTTCGTAGTTAAATCCTAAAGCCATGCAAAGACTCACTTCTCACAAACAATATGTTGTTTTTTAATGAGATTATTAATTGATGTCATAGATTTACTCTGACTAGCATGCCAAAATATCTCTCTTTATACCCTGGAGCAAAAATAACAGAAACTTTTATCATTAAAAAAAAGCATCCCATTAATAAGTTACCTTTGCTCTCCATGAATTATGTGCATATGGTTTCTTCAAGAGTTTGCTCAGATTGCTCAACAATCCCATCACAAAGACTGTCTGATACGGCTTGTTATACATATTTAGCAATATATTATTTGTATATTATGTAATTATAGTTGCACTTATGTTTTTGTGCTCCAACAGCCAGGCGATAACATTTCGTTGCCAATTTCACTTGCATGTCTTTATGCAAGTTTTGTCTTTAAATCAATTCAAAAGTTTGACTTAAACTGCTGTGGTTAAAATTCTGTGATGGCAACAAAACAAATATTAGACAATGAAATATTTTTTAGGAAATGGAAATTATTGGCGTCAACTGATATATTCTAGCTCTTTTATTGTCTTTTAATGGTTTTTATTTGTATTTAATAAATATAACAAGCATGGTTTTATATTTGATTCTTTTAATAACTCTCTAAAATTTAATTCACTGTTGCAGCGTTGCAGAAAAACAGCAGACACATGTATTTTGCCGTAAATATATTTTTAAAAAAGGTCTTCTTCCCTCAGCTGTGAGTTCCACAGTGAAGAGTGTTGTGGTGCTTTGCTTGGAGCATTTTGAGTTTCTGATTGGTCAGCAGCTGATTATTTGTGCATTTCTTCTGTTTATGAGAGCAGCGATTATGTTTTAGAAGAATTTGTCTACGCTTTTGTCCGGGTCCAAATATGGCAAAAATAAGCATTAATTTGTAATCGGTCTTTTAACTGAGTTTGTCAGGATGAACAATTAGTGTGGTTTGTACCGAAGAGGAACAGGGCCACTAAGAAAATTATCTGAATTCTGACTTTAATGCAAATGAGAACCTGAGAGAAGATGAGAGTGATGTGAGTTCTGGAACATGTCGGATTGAAGTGACGTTGTTTCTGGAATTACAGTCAGAAATTAGAGACAGAAGTTTGTACGTCTTCATCTTGCCAGGTTTTAGTTTTGTAAATCATAACTTGACAAAGATGTTCTCAGAATTCCGACGATCATTAACTACAGTTGAAATGTGCCATCTCTGATCCAATCATTTACAGCGTCTCGCCTCTTCCAACCCAAATATCTGAAGTCCTGACCGGGCGATCAGTAACCTGAGTGAAGCCATCCTCCTCCCCCACTCACTTCAAATCAAACAAAATTGGTGTCAAGCCTGTCACAATAGGCAATTAATCAATTATAAATCATTATAAATTAAAACGAGATCATTAATGGCTGAGTCGACCACAGTCGTTAAAAAGTCGACAATCTGAAAAATGCAGCAAACATTTCACACCCAGTACAATTATGGTTACAAAACCTTCATAATTTATTATAGTTATTGTATTTTGTTGTTGTTGTTGTTTATTTATTTTTGGTTGTTTAAAATGCTTTCTAGTTTCATAATTAAATGTTATTTAGAAATGAAAGTTTGGCCATTTTTATTACGTTACTTGAAAACAGTCTCATGACAATATTATCGTTTATCGCAATAATTTCTGGGACGATTTATCCTGGCAGGCCTAGTTGGTATTTAACATTTTGTGCTACTAAAATTTTTCCTGCATAAACGTTCAACAACCAATTTTGTTTAATTTGGGTGGCCCGGGGTTGTTAAACATTTGACCTTTAAACTTTAATTAATTTCTTATCTAACATCTTAGCAGCACAAAGGTTTGACACCAGTTTCATTTAGTCTGAAGAAAGCACAATTCTTTTTTTTTGGTCTTCATATGGGAGCCAGGATGTTCCTCATGTCGTTCAGGTTTACTTCTTGCAGATGCAACATTTCCATATCCACATGTTAACGTTGGGCTGGGAAAGTCCTGCTGTTTCAGCCGACCACAGATAAATGCGTAATTAAAGTTCTGGATATGAACACTTCACAGGCAAGCCGCAAATGTTCCGACCTGATGGCCTTGTGATAATTAACACGGCTGTGCAGACGTCACAAAGCACTCATTTGTATTCTCGTTGCCCTCCAACCCTGCAGGACGCTTAGAGGGCACGGATCGCTCCGTCGTCTTCTCTGGTTTGGATTCTCCTCAACATTGGCAGCGATACACAAAACGCCAAACCCATGCTTGTCTGCTGCTCTGCATCAGCTGCTCTAACTGCAGACCCAAATACTCGCCGTCTTCTCCTTCATCTCTTTATTTATCTGCCACAAAGTCAACTTTTTTTTAGCACAGCCTTTTTCCCCCCTCAAACCACAGTCACACACAATGTGCCTGCTGATAAAATTAGTCTCGCAGTATCGATGTCAGTTTGAATTATTTCTAGGTCTCTCTTGAAACCCATCTCTCTGTCCGTTCTGCATTTTTAACACATTATGAATGAAAACAAACGGCATGTCTGCATCTGCTTCCCAGAACTCGGCTCTGAATCTGTGCAAATGGAGGGTTTTCTCTCGTCTTGAGGCTCTGGATTATTCTAGTTGAGGATGTCTGGCGCAGAGCAGCGAGGGAGAAATGTGATTATTAGGCTTCATCGTTTTGATAGCCTTTGAGTTTGTGCATTGCAAAACCGGCCTTCTTATTCAGTGGATTTTACAAAAATCTCACCTCTAAAGGGGCAGTGTTGTGTGTTTTCCTGACACATAATGTAATTTGTAATATACGTAATATTTAATGTCTTGAAATTGGGCATCTGTCTCTTTAAAAACTCCTACTCTTTCTGAAACTCCGCCTTCAGGAAGTCATCACAAATGGCTCTTCTATTAACCCCTTTAACAATATTTTACCAGCATTGCAGTGCAGTAGCTCCTATAATGATCTCAGCAGATGCTCAGTTCCACCAGCTGTTTGCTAATTGCGGCTGGCTAGTCTGAAGGAGTTCAGTGTGAGAGTAGCGGGGGAGCGCTGCTCTGTGAGACAGAAGCTCAGAAGCTTGGAAACTGCAGCTCTGAGGAGGAGCTTTGTCCTTCAAGGCGGAGCTATGTCCATCCAGGTGTTTTGCAGAGCTGAATTGTTGCCATGGAGATTAAAAGGATTTCATAAACATGCATGACAGAATCAAGGCGACACTCTAGGTATGTTTTTAGAGAGGGAAGGACATTATAAAATGGTTTAAAGGTTAAATTTTTCAAAAATGTTTGTGATTACACTACAGGAACAAAAGGCAGGTTTATTTTAAGGCTTCTTGAGCATCTTTAAAGGCAGCTGGCACTGAGTGTCCTTGTTAAGTTTTTATTTATTTTCTTTGGAGAAAGATAAAGGGTGCATACTATAGGGGGTTTATGGAAGATCAGAGCTTCACATCATGGTTACACTCATAAAAACTCATTTAGCATGAATAATTCAGCCGTTTCCCCCATCCCTAAAAGTCCAATGTTTAACCAAGCTCTCTGCTCACTGAGATAAAAAAGACAGATTTTGCATCCTCTCTTGAGCTTGATACTTTGCAGTTATGCAAAACACAGCAATCCAGACAAGTTCATGCAAGTCAATGAGTCTCAGACCCCCAACTTTGCGGCGTTAGCCTGGCTGTACCAACATGAGGCGTACATATCCAGGGTGTGGGCGCGATGAGCCACAATCGGTATCTGCAACAGTCTAATCTTAAAGAAATTCAGAGTCGACCATGAATATTGCATTTTTTTTAACTCGGGAATTGAGAATGAGGCTTTTCTTTTATCACTTACTCAATATTCCCAAGTTTGTTCTCGTCCCTGCAGAGCCTGTTCTCCCCGCGTTATCAGCTCGAAGCGTGAAGGTCTGTGTTTGCTCGAGCGCACCTCCAATAACTCTTATCTCCCCTGCGGTGCTTGTATTGGAGAAATAGCCTCTCCACACTGCTTTAGTGACATTTCTGAAACGTCGGTGTATGACTGCAGGTACCAAACCTGTAAACTCCCAGCAGCCAATTTATCCGGTCTGCAACGTAGCTAGTGACGCTGCGATTGACCTTAAAGGCGCGCCGTATCTCGATAGTTCAGGGAATCAGATCTGTGATTCATTCTGGCTCCACTAATAAACATTAGGCTATTGACTTCACTGGCCAACAGAGAAACTGGTCAATGTAGATCTGATGAAGTCCTTTTGTAATGCAGAGTGTTTCATTATTGGGTTAAGGATGGCTCGGTCTATAGTTCTTGACAGCTCTAGGTCAAGTCCCTCTTTTGTACCCAACGTGTTGATACTATTTTTTCCCTCCTAAGTCCTACAATGTAGCTCAGCACCATCAGTATGTGAGAATGTGTGTGTGAATAATTGTATATACTTTATAAATACAGGCAGTTTACCATTTTGTAAATGAGTAATTTGGAACCCCTCTTCTGAAGCCATTGTGCATTCATTTGTTTTTCTCTATTGTTAAATGTTTTGATGATTTAAGCGTAAAAAAATGCTCACATCTCGTATACAATTCATAAAAACTTTATCACTTCCTTTATTGTTTGCTTGGCTCATTTGACTCTTCTACTAGGGGACAGAATATTACCCTACAATAAACCAATGTAAGTGTAATGGTGCGTTCACACCGGCCCGGTTTAGTCCGCTTTAAACAAACTCTACTTTGTTAGAAAGTCCGGTTTGTTTGGGGAGGGGAGAGTGAGTAATCAAATTCTGATGTGGACCAAGAACGTGACCTCTGGTTTGCCTAAACTGAATGTGTGAATGGACGTCGTTCCGAAAGCAGGAAGTGGACTATAGCACAGTGCATTCTGGGTAAATGCAAGCAAAACAAATGTGCAAGTCTGAAGTAAAAGGTGAACTGTGTCAAATAATTTTGATGTAGTTAACATTAATTTCCAGCTTCTTTTATACGCAGGTGATTGGAATTGAATATATGATGTAGATACTATTTGCTTGGAGATGGAAGAAAAAAAAGCAATATCCTGTCCCGAAGTCTTCAGTCACTGTCAGGACAACATGGATCCCTAGAGCTTCAATAAAAGCCCCTTTCTACACTGGAATAATGACTTTTCTTCACAGGTGGATATGAGGTGATGCCTCAGTTAAATTAAGGACACCTCTGCTGTGCATTGTGCTAATAAAAAGGCTGTGGCGCGGTGAAGCATGCAGCAGACGTCAAAGAGTTTGACGGGAGGAAAAGGGCAGGAGGTGTTGCTTTGTCTCAGAACGCTCACCCTCTGAGTCCAAGACACGGCTTTGTGATCTAATGGCTCCCTTTCCATTAATAAAAGATAAGCAGTCAATTATAGAGCTGTCAAGGTAACGTTTGGGATGACACGGGACAGAGGGCAGAATCTCCCCGGTATACTTTTTTTTTTTGCCCCCTCAGTACCAGTACGTTACTCTGACTCTCTAATCTTCCCAGTTTTTATGTCAACATTGAAAGCCGTAGAGGCCTCCAGTTTGTTTTTCTTCGTCTTATTCCGTGTCTGAATTGTTGCCATTTTATGTTTAGCTGGTAGTTTCATAACCAGGGGAATTCCTTTGAAGCCGGGCCTGTTCTGGTTTTGCGCTCATTATCATGCTGGTGCGCTGATAAAAAATTTAGATGCTCTTCATGCACACACAAACACACCGCCATGCTGTTTGTGTCAAACTAATTGTAGGAATACGTAAGAAAAAAAAAGCAACTAAAAACGGCACTGATGTGTTTTGTGTTATCTTGAATTTAGCGGACGTGTTGGACGTCTTTCTGGTTCAGCTCCGTCTTCGGTGGGCTCATGTAACTAATTTGATCATTTCTTCTTCCAGAGTCAATTAGGAAATTCCAAACTGATGTTAAGATAAAAAGCTGAAATGTTCACTCGTTTCCCTCTCTCTGGCCGAACGAGTCATAGCGTTTCTCTCTTTCTTAAATGGTAATAATTTCAACTGTGTAGACAAAATGTGAGGTTAAAGTAGCGCTGCATGTATTGCCTGCTGCTCTACTGGCCTTTGAGGCTTAATGATCTACTGACACAGATTCATGGAGCAAATATGAGCGAGATTTATTGGAGGACGGAGTTTAGACTTTGCCTCCAGTTGGCTGTTTATTATTCATGAGCAGCAGGGGCAGAGCAGGGCTTTATGTATGAACCTCGGAGACTTCAAAGACAGGATGGAGGCGCACGAGTGCATGCTGTTGTGCTTTTGGGGTGTTTTTTGTGTTTGTATTGGCCTTTGACTCTTTCTTCTTTTGAAATGAGAATACTTATTAGCAAAACAAGCTAACTGCTGAGCTAGCCAGCGCTCTTGTAGCCTGGTGATAAGTCACATCTTTGTCTAATCTGATCTACTGATATATCTATACATACACTACCAGAGAGAGATGCTTTTTATTGTCATCACTAAGCCTCAGGTGTAATCTTGCCTTTATATTTTCATTGTGAAGGATCACAGTAGAAGTTGATGGGAAACCCCCCCAAAAAAAAACACCCTCAATTTTGCAAAAACTAAATGGAGAGCATTTTTTAGCTTTTTCGAAAAAGAGTGCGCAAACAGGGAGATGAAGACACATTTATTTGCCACATCCTCGTCCTACCTCCCGCTCAGCTCCTTCAGACTAGCCAGCAGCAGTTAGCAAACGCCTGGTGGAGCTGCGCATCTGCTGAGCTCATCATACAAACTACTTCTGAGTTCTAAAAATGTTGTTAAATGCTTAATGAAGGAACTTTGTTGTGGCCTTAGAACCTCTTAAAGAGACAGAGGCCCTTTTTCAAGGCATTAAATTGCAAGGTCAAATTTACTTTAGGTCATGTTTGATATATACATAATTTTTATAAGATATAGTTTCTTGATGGCGGTACAAAATATACTATGTGTTTGAAAAATACATAACACTGCCTCTTTAAGGGTTCTTAATAAGGTTTAAAGTTTCTGAAATTTGCTATTTTCTCTAAAATACATTGAATATGTTTTTTTTTTGTTTTTTTTATGAAAACATCCTGGTCATGCATGTTGTTCTGAAGTAACCATAAATCATGCACAAAGATGCATTTAAACACCAGGTGAGAAGAGACAAACCTACTGTTCAGATCACCCAGGAAGGTCTAAGGAGCCTCAGAGGGAGGTTAAAGGTCACCTGCCATGCACCAAAATGTTCAAACTTTAACCTAAAATATGTGTTTGTTTGTTGTTTGTATATATGTGTGTGTGTGTGTCAGTGAGTATTTGTTGTCACTCATGTTATGCCGACATAAAACTGTCATCCTGCTGGAACATTTCCTCCTTATGAGGCGTTAGCTTTATGTAAGTAGCAGTTAAGGTTAAGGTTGGAGTAAGCCTGAATGAAAGGAATGTCATGTCGTTTGCAGTCCAAGAAACATAGCTATTTATGTGTGTGTGTGTGTGTGTGTGTGTGTGTGTGTGTGTGTGTGTGTGTGTGTGTGTGTGTGTGTGTGTGTGTGTGTGTGTGTGTGTGTGTGTGTGTGTGTGTGTGTGTGTGTGTGTGTGTCATTCACATGCTCGTTCTCGTTCTGGCAAAGCTGTTCTCTTCAGTTTGACAGGTTTAACTTGGATCTATTTTTGGCCTGTGGTGTCCTCAGCTTCATGACCAACACACACACACACACACACGCACACACACCTACACATGCACACACTTGGAGATGAAAACACACCCATGCCAGGTTCTGCTCTGTCACTTCACTACATCTTCTCCTCAGCCAGCCGGTAAATCCCTCAGCTGAATATTGCATGAGCAGCTGAGCGCTGGAGGGTCTCAGGCAGCCGGCAGAATAATGGGAAAGAACCAGCGGCAGATTGATTGTAGTGTGTGTGTGTGTTTGTGTGAAACTTACACACCTACGGGTTATGTTACCTTGTTTTTGGGTTGCTGCAGTGAAGGCATCAGAGTAATATATGGAGTAATGTTGAGATGACGCTAATTATCATTGTTATTTTCATCCCCCATCAAGACGAAGGCCTCGGATCTTCAGCCCGGCTCTGCTCACTGACCGCCCGCTGCTAATAAATAGCCACCAAGTGTCAAAAAGCCATATTTCCCAACAGGGTAGCTAAGTTTCGAGCAAGCTGACACAGCATGGCTGCTTTCTGCGCTCTCACACCACGGCGCAGCATTCTCTTTTAGTGCTTATTGTAAAACAAAGCACTTCCCTTTGTAATATGAAAAACAATCTCGCTGTTTGTGTGTGGTATGCAAATGGTATGGGAGGCATGGAGCCAATATGTTAGCCCGGTAAAATGCAGAGCTGCAAATATCCAGTGGTTCTTGTTGGGATTGGTTTGAGTAAGCAGAGATCAGAAGGTAAAGATGTTAGCTGTAGACTCTCTACTGGACACACAAAGAAAGATGAGAAGACAAAGGAAAACTCTAGGACTGTGAATGTTGATGTGTTAACGTTGGGATTAATCTATAAAGTTAATATTACATGATTGCATTACCTATTTTGACCTAAAAGCCTCTCTCCCGTGGAGCGTTACTTAGTTCAAAGCGTCGCCTTACGTGGTCTTGTACTGCGGTCAACATTGCAGAGTTGCAAACTCGAGTGAAAAGGTGATGAAGAAGAGTCAGACTGGTGTGTTCAGCGGCAAATTTCACTTTAAAAGACACTGAGATGGATGTTTTAATAAAACCGAGGTAGCATATCCATTTTACAACAATGAATTGTCATTCTATTAAGCACAAGTAGATTATAATTAACTTCTCTAAATTAACATTTGAAACAAAATGACTTCTGTCAAGCCGTCCTGAACATGAAAACCAGGAAAACAGACATTTTTATATGCACTTATAATCATGTTTTTGAAAACATTACAAGCGAATAAAGTTGAGCTTAGCGATTAATCGTAATTAACCACAACGCTCGAGTGATTGATTTGATTACATGTTTTAATCGATTCTATTGAAGGCACACAACCAGTCCCGGGATCCTTACATGGCATGTTTGCTGAATTCTTTTTTACTTTTTGATGCATTTCAACAAAAGTCAGGGTTTCCCCGAGAAAACGTGCTAAGCTTGGCGGTCGGGGCGTTGGGGGGGTGTGGGGGTGTGATTCAATCAGTGGTTTTCCCCGACTGGGAGCTTAACGCTGAATGTCACAGGCAGCCAATCAGAAAGCGCGGATTCTCCGCCTGCTTTCTGAGGGGAAATTACCGAGGGGAATCCCAAACAGCTGAAACGGTGCAACGCTAAGCCTGGCAGCGGGGCTAGCAAAGCATGGCGGGCTGCCATGCTTATAATACACTGGGGGAAACCCTGAAAGTGTTCTAGGTTTTAAACACTGTTTCCAGCGTTTTCCAGTTCTTACATAAAAGTTTGTTTGAGATAGTCAGAATTCAGGTTTTGAGGCGATGGCTTTGTTGTGGCCTTGCTAGATGAGTTTACCTGCTCCAGATGATTCAGCAACTGGCAGCTGTTGGTTAAAACCAAAATCAGTCAGAATCTGCACACAAAACCAGCTGAAAATGTTGTTGCATCAGGCTCTTACTACTTTGTCACCGGTGTTTTTCTACCTACAGTGTGTAGGCTAAGTTCTCTCTTTTTTCCTAATTTGTTTTCAAAGATTATTTTCTTCGTTTTACTTTCTTGCAACCTGAAAATTTGTTGATTTTTTTTTTTTAGAACATGAGCTATCTCTGTGTTTGGCTGAACAATAAATTGCTTCTCTTTTTACCTTTAAACATAACCACCAATGACAGCAGCTGGGACTTTAATGCACAAACACCGTTGCTCTTCAACTGGTTCACAGATGCAATGTCATCATTACATGTGCGCTTCGGCTCGTGAGGCAACACAAACCCGTCACAAGTTTGGTGTGATGGAGTGCAACTGTCACAAAAGGCAGGAAGGTGCAAAAAAGAAGTGGCTCAAGGATTCATTTTTAAAAACAGGGAGAGGAAGAGTAATTCGCTCCCAAGCTGCAAGCATCAGCAGATTACATCCTCCCAGTTTGAGAAATGAGTCTGCAGGCTATCTTAAAAAAAAAAGAGCAAACATTTGTATCCATCAATATTTCATTAAATATGACTTTTTTTTTTTTTTTTTGCTTTAGTGGAATTTTTTTTAATGATTGTGCCATCAAGAAACAAGGTTCACTTTGGATAAAGCTTAATTCTTTTCAAAATCTACATCATCTAAGCAGGTAGCTCTTTACTTTGAAAATCTACTTCTAGTTAAAAAAAAACACAATTAATCTAATGAATAAAAAATTCCTCTTGTCATTGTGGTGATAAACCACTTGTGTTGTAAAGCAAAAATTACATGAAATATCCTCAGAATAACCAATGAAACTGCTAAATTGTCTTTGATTCTAATGGCATCTGAAAATGTTTACTAAAATAATACATGAAATATATTCTATACAAAATACTACAGCTCCTTCAGTGGGAGGATTGTTTCTTATACAGGTTGTCTGCATTCTTTGGATATCTTAAATTATTTTTTTTTACAAAATGTAAGTTTACCTTAAATATGATCATTACAGGTATTAAATTTTGTCTTAACATGATAGTTTAATCACTATTTTCTATGTATTGTTTTTTTCTTCTGGGACTCTTCTGTCAGATTCTGCTAATACATCCTTTCTAGCTAGTTGGCTACACGCAAAAAAGCTAGCTAGGCTACTTTTCTAGCTAGCTAAACAGCTAGCTTTTTTGCATCTATCATTAGTAAGTAAGTACAACTTTATCTCAAGTTGTCTGAATGAAGTTTGTACATTGAAATCCCACCAATCTGCTTTTGTTAAAATGTTAACTATAACAAGACTTTTGGGGGTTTTCCGCTTGAATCTGGGCTAAAAGTAAGAAGAGCTCAGAGAAGAGGAAAAGCTCCTGCCTTTAATAATCTGTAGAATTAGTTTGCATGGATAGTTTGAACTAATTGAGTAGAGTAGAAAGTTTTCTGCTAAGATATTTGGAGAACAACATAATCAGTGAGTTCTAGTCGCTCAAAGTCCATTTTTAGATTGTACTTAATTTTTTTGTACAACTATTTTTGGATTAATGCCAAGTTTTTGTTGAATAATAAACAATGTTGTGATTGTGGTAAACTAATGTTAGGCTTTTATTAGACCAATAACATTATTACAAGTCTTAATAAATTAAAAAATTTGAACTGATAAAGAGCATTTTTATCCGATAGCAAAGCCAGGAACAGTCATACCTAAGAGGGAACTAATATTGAGCTTCAAGTTTTTTAATGACGATCTAGCAAACTTTGAAAACCCTTGGAGACCCAGACAATGAGCTTAAATCCTTTCGTTGTCACTTTTTCTTTCTCTCTCCAGTCTGTTGTCATTAATATCCAGAAGGAAATTATTTGAAAGTGCATCTTGTTTGTCAACTTGGGTTTCTGATCGCAGCAGCTGAGGAAGTGGTAAGGTGTTGGTGGCTGTGGTGTTCGAAGCTCTCTTGCAACATGTCAAACATTCATAGCTGAGGGCGAGGCATGATTAGGACGGGATAACTCCAACCAGAGCTGTGTTGTGGATGTGTTTGGAGTGTGTATAAGTAGCAGGAATGCAGTATTCCTGTGTGATGTGTGCATCTCAGGTTTCACTTTGGGTCTGTAGGGCAGGCGGGACTCTATGTCCCTTCTTCCTCCGTCTCTCATGTCTTAGCCTACAGAAGCATCTCCCTTCAGTATTACTGTATGTCTTTTTTCACACAGTGACAACACTAACTCTCATCTGCTGTTGCTGTGACAGCTGCAAGGTGCTTTCTCTTTCTTTTGCGTAACTTTGAGTAGGTGTGATGTGTGAACACCTTCAAGGTGCCATAAACACACAGTAGTCACTGTCAGTTTTGTTTTCAAAACCAAAATGATAGAAGCAGAAAATGGCAGACTGGTGATAAAATTAAATACAAATGTATCCCGCAAACCGTTGTTTCTCTCTAAAATAGTAATGACTATAAATACATAGAAATTCACAGTCATTAGGTAAACTGCATGGCACAGATGCACATTTTGTGGTATCACACTGGAAAAGGTAAAATTCAAACTTACTTCCTCAAAGTTTTTATGCTTGAATCAGCTTTTGACTTTTCTGAAAAAAGAGTTAGTTCGCTAAAGGGGAAACGGAAACACATTTGCCGAATAAGTTCTGGTGAAGCGAACAGTCGGCTGCTTTTGCTGTTGGAGCCCATTAGAGTTGCATAAGTTGCATTTCTTTCTTTATGTCTCTGGACATCATGTAATTTCGATAAATGCTAGTTGACATGACAGAACAATTAGGCTATAACTTGCTCAGTAACAATACATTACTGAAAAATCTATTTTATTTTCTAGTTTCCAACCTCAACCTTTGACAGTTACGCTTAGCGTAGCCTTGTTGATTCGCTCCACACCAGTAGATGGAAACACGCCTAATTTGCATTTTATTTGTTTTCTTTCTTTTTTGCGACAGAGAAAAACATGGAAACAGCTAGTTTTTATACCAAATTATTTTGTATGTGACACTTGGCTGATGAAGCTGAGAGTTGCCGCCATCTTGTGGCCAAAATGGAGTAAAATTATGAAGAGCTTCTGATGGAAGAGATTAGAGGATATAGAAACTTGTATAATACATCAATGAGGAAAGATAAGAACTTCCACACAACAAAAAATATACATGGAGGGATTTATTAGATTGTTAGCCTCAGCATTTCTAAGACACTGCTAATATTTCCAAATTCATTTTAAATTTACACTTCTCTGTTTGTATATATTATGTTGTGTTATTTCAAATGATTTCACTTCAATTTTTAGAGTTATTTTTATTTATTTTTTTTTAAAAAAGCCCATCCAGGGACAAGTGCTGCGAATTAGCTGTTGCTATTGCACCATGATGCTAACATGGGACTGCTGTTTCATTCAGTTTGTCTATGTAAATGTGTGTCTGTCCCTATCAAATAAACTTTAATAATAATAAATAATACAGGTTGCATAAGAGACTAGAGGCTTGAAATTACTAAATTGAACAACTTTTACGATCTTCCTGGTACTTGTTGAAGTCGCATCCTTCGCCGGTTTCACAAAACATCCCCAATGGGTGTATGACTTTAAAAGTTTTGTCTTTCTGGAAAAAGTTAGGTCCCTTTTTCTACATTTTCATATTAAAGACCTGATCTGTTCTCCACATCTGACCTTTTTTCAATCACTGGTAGACGAAAGGTTTACAGGATGGAAGAAAACTTTGATCCAGGAATGATTACTGACATACTTCCAACTCTGCTGCTCAGACAAGAGTCCTAGAGACCTCACTATTTTTCACAGAGACTCACAAAGCAGATCACGGGTTAAATTAGAGGGACGGAAAGAAAGACGAATGAAAAAAGTTAAACGAATATACACAGACAAGATCACTTGTGTTTTTTTTCACAAGATGAAAGAAAATGCAAACTTGCTTAGCTATATGAGTTATATAAAGTGACTTCTTGGCATATTTCAACTGGATTTTAACGAGTTCCAGGTGTTAGGAATACTCATCTCTGATTGGCCAGTTCTGGTCATTTAGCTAGAATGTTCAAATAAACATATGAGGTGTAACTAGACTAGTTAAACACGTCACTATGGTAACGTACCTGTACGGTCGGTGCAGATCAAACATCGTAATTATTGTAACCATGGGGACCAGACATCAATAATTTTGAGTCTTAGTTGTTTTGATGATGAAAATGTTATAAATATAGGCAAACCTGAGCATCCATGTTAAAGGTTTGTGAGGCAGGACAAAAGAAAAAGTAGGGCAGGCTCATACACAGTACAGAAATTAAAGATCCACTGATTTAAACTGGTGAAAAGTATACACACCCCTGTACCCTTTTATTATTTAAAAAAAGGAAGAAAGTCCATGATAAGTAATTTAAAATTATTTTCCACTTTTAATGACATAAGATGAACCAAAGGTTTACATGCAGCAAATAAAGACTGTTTTTTTTCTATCTGTGTGAAGTTAAGTCAGACCAAACGTCTCTTGTTTTAAGCCAAAAGTATTCATATTAGCTAAATGGCCAAAATAACAAGAGATAGAATTTGTCAGAAATTTATTTATGAATGTTTTTCTAAGTTTACATTAAAGATGCACCAATCCAGTATTAATATCTGTATTGGTACTACTGATATTGAAAAAAAATTCTATATTGGGTATCGGTGACAATGTGTCCAATCTATAAGAGCAGATCTATTCAGTTTAGTTCTATACTTTGTGCTCTGAGTGACGTCGTGCTTTATTATTTATTTGACATTATATTTAAAATCCCTGCTAACACTTTCTGAACTATTTGAAAGCAGGTTTGTTGAGATTTATTTATTAATTTTTTGATTTTTGTTTTTGTCATTTTCTTCATATTTTATTTTACATTGGCTGTTATATTCCTAATCGCACTGACTGAGCAAATTAAAGTTATGTAGTTCTTACACGTTTGACCAAGCTTAGTGAAGCTATCAGTGTATTTAAATGTGCTGTGCCGGAGCAAAGTTATCAAATAAATATGTCATTCAACACATTTATGTCTGTGTTGACAAAAAAAAGGAAACATTTAGCGTCAGTTCAGCTCTATTTTTCTGTATCAGATCGGTATCAACTTATACTAAAACTCAGATATGTGTGTCGGTATCGGAAGTGAAAAAAGTGGATTGGTGTATTCCTAGTTTACTTAGAGGATGATTATGATCTCTTTCAACCATGAGGGCTGGTGTTTTTTATGAAGCCCATTGATTTAGGAAGTGCAGAGTATTTAGCAGTTCTTGGCAAATAAATACTTGAGTTTCTTCAGAGCGCTAATATGGGCATTTGGACTAAAGCTTCAAAATCTGATTGTCGGTTATGGTTGCTGCTCTTAACCTTTTCATGCATAGTGGTGGGCGTCTATCTAAAAGCCATTTTCTTGTGCTTCTTGTGGATTTTTAGGTTATAAATTCCCACAGACCATTGAAGTGGACACTAATGCATCATAAAGTACACCATCAACTACTGGCCTATCAGCTGCAAATCCAAAAAATTATTTTTGTTAAATCCAATATGGCCGACAGACTAAAAAGCATGCCAAGCGACCTGGTTCCTTCTACTGTAGACGACTTGCATGTAAAAAAAAAATTGTAACATCAGATAACCCATAAAGGACAATACTATTGATGTATTTTTCAAATAACTTCGTATTTGGAGAAAATTATAATTGATCTTTTTTTGTAAGAAAAAGATTTGTAAAAAAAAAAATATATATTTATACAGTATATATAAATATATAAATATATATATTTTTTTTACAAATCTTTTTTCCTACCTTTTTTATGCTTTACGAAAATATATAATATATATAAAAAAAGGGGAAAAATCCTGACACAAAGGACCATAATTTATGCAGAAAAGGGTTAAAGAAGTTATACTTAAGCTAATTTCCGTCTTCATAAAAAAACTAACATGCATTTTTGTTTCCTTATGGATAATGTTGTCAGTCAATACGGGGAAGAATGTTTTTTTTTGTGGCCCTTTCCTGCCTGCATTCACGGAAATGTCAGAACACAAGGTGCCTCGTTATGACGCACATCGAAATGAACATAAGAGCACTCAACATATAACGAGACGAGAACTGAGTGCAGTGCTTTACCAGTACAAACCATCTGCACTCTGCACCATGGCAACCCCCGACGATTCAAAGAGAAAACACCAACCTAATGTATCTAAAAAAAAAAAAAAACTGCTAAAAAGATCTCATCAGCGGTGAGCAGTTATGGGTGTGTGTGTTGGCTTTATGTGCAGCATCTGTCGATTCACTGCCAGTGTTGTGTTTCAAACTTTAGAGGAAATCAGATCCCGCTTCGCCGCTGAGTTTGAGCTCAGCTCGGCCTGCCGGGGCTGGTCTCATGTGGTGACGTCCGAAGAGCGTGTGTGCAGAGGCTTTCAGAGGAACAGGAATAGAAGTCCAGCACACCCTTTAAACTCTTTTATATTTTGCTACGTAGTAGATTTAGTTGAGATTTTACAAGGAACACCGTATGTTGTCAAATAGTTGCAAACTGTAGCAAAAATAAATCATGGTTTTTAATTTTTTGGGGTGAATTAACATCTGAAATGTGTGCTGTGCATTTCCAGTAGACATCTTTTCTCTTATGCCCCTAAATAACATCCAGTGCAACAAATTGCCTTCAAAAGTCGCATACCAATCCACTTTTTTCACTTCCGAAAGTGATATCTAAGGTTTAGTATCAGCAGAAAACCAAACCTGAAATAACTTAAAATGTCTGTGTTTTTAGAAATAAATGTACTGAACTACAAATGTATAGTTCACTAAGTTTGGTCAAACATGTAAAAACAACTTTAATTTGTTCAGTCAGTGCAATTAAGAGTATAACATCCAATCAAATATTAAACAGAAGCTGACAAAAACAACAGGTTGATTAATTTGGTCAAAAGTGAAAAAAAGTAACTGCAACAAACCTCTCAGAATGTTTCAGAAATTACAATTAGGAATATTTAAATATTATGTAAAATAAGTAATAAAGCATGACGTCGCCAAAAAGCACAAACCATAGAATTACATTGAATAGAGCTGCACTTATGGATAGGGCACATTGTCACCAATACCGAGCTAGAATTGTTGTCAGTATTGGGATCGATAACGATTTTAATATTCGGTACATCTGTATACATAGTTATGTACAAATAATTATTTATTTCACATTTGTGAGGAAGGTGCAGGACTGATTCATGAACAGGAAGTCCAGTTTTGTCCTGTAGTCAGACTTGAAGGGTTTCATCATGTGCGGGAATGTTTGGACTGCCGTTGCTAATGGCATGCTAATTAGCTTTACATCGTCTAATGAAGGGCTGCCATTTTGTGCTTGAGTGAAAAATCACTCCGCTTCACCCACGGCCTTCAAGAAACATGTGGAAGAGTATAATTTGTCGCGTTTCACTGTGAGAGTGGGAGAGCTGGACGTCAGAGCGGCCTGCTGAGGACGAACGCTGAACGCTGAGAGGTGATTTGGAATCCAATTTCAAGCCGACACATTCAGAAATGGGATTTTCTCCAGATATGAAAAGTTCCAGAAGCCTGGAGATTTCTTTTGTTGAAGAGCGACGTCGATGCTTTGCAGATTTTTAAACTCTTACTTGCTGTGAAATGACGCCTCTCTGCTCTCTCTCAGCTCAACTGTGACATGTAATCAAAATGAAAGGATTTATCCTTATGTAGAAGCTTAAATCCTCCAGTTTATCCTCTGCCTTAAGGTCTGAACCTCTGAGTTAATCAATATATGCTTCATATAGTGTAGTCACTGTTGAATTACAGAGTACTTTTCTTTTTCTTATTTGAGTGGCTAATCAGTGTTTAAATAATTAGCCGCTCCAACAATTCCCTTGGTTTATTTTTTTAAGTTTGTACTTTTTCTTAAAATTCGAGGAACTTTTGTTTGATAACGTGCGGCTTTCTGTTTCCCTGGGGCATAGAAAGGATATCGGACCATTCCCTTTAGCCACTTCCCGAGAATCCATGTTTGTCTTTTCACGTCATACAGTGAGTTGGATAGTAAACGAGACACAACTCTAATCTCCGAGGCTCTCTGTTGGAGAACTGCAGCGGAAAGTAGCATCTCTGGTTCACCAGGTCTCCATGACAACCATTAAGTCAAGTCAGCATTTATTTGTGTAGCACGATTCATGGGCAAAGCAACACAATCACAATCTATACATGAAGAAATAAAAAAAATATTTGTAAAAGTGCAAAAATGCAAACACACACATTGGCATACAGATATTATGCCAATGGGTTTTCATGAGCTATATGCCAAAAATCATCAGTATTAAAATAATAAAAGACCTGAAATATTTCAGTTGGTGTGCAATTAATCTAAAATATATGACAATTTAATTTTTATCATTACATTATGGAAAATAATGAACTTTATTACAATATGCTAATTTTTTTGAGAAGGACCTGTATATTTACAATTTAACAACAGCTTTGGGAGAAAAAAAACGAGTTTTTTAATATTTAGGCATGAAATATTATGAAATAGTCATCTTGAGACAAAGAAGAAGACGAAGTACCGTGCTGTTTACAAAAACAGTTGTGCCAGTAATTTTGCTAATGGGAATTCAGTCAATAACGTAAATTTGAATAAATGTTTAGAAGTCTGGACTTTCAGAATACCGGCCATTAGAGAATATGCAACTGCGATAAAAACATTTACGCGTCTTTACCATTAAACATGGCCGACACCGTCTCTGGCTCCTGATAAGGTTTGGCTGTGACGTGCGTTTACATTCTTTCTGTCTCAGATGAAGTGACACCAAAACAACTTCCAGATGGTTTTTCTGTTGTTTGTGTCAGATGAAATCTGTTGCAACGCCGCTGAGAGAACCTTTCTGCTCCTCGGCTCCGGGTTCGCCAGAGCATCTGCGTCAAGTCGACCGCCGGATCGGGGATCGGGTCGCCATGTGTTTCAGCCGAGCCTCTAGGGGGAGGGCGGCTGCAGGGGAACAGAGAAGGACGCAGATTTCTCTGCTGTTCTTTCAGAACAGCGTCTGTTTGGGAATGTGTGTGTTGGTGAGCACAGATGTTAGGTAATGGGAGCAAGGAGGCCTTCAGCGGAAGAGACGGCTGCTGTTTCTGTCCTTGTGTGATGAGGAAGGAGCAAAGAGGCTGTTCAGCTGCCAAACTGTTAGCTTTTATTAGTGTTACTGTTTAAGTCACTTTGTGAGAGACTCTGCCCGATGACGCGCCTTCCTTGTGTTTTCCTGATGTTTCAGCAATCTGAGTGAAATGAGGCATCGGTCGGTGTAAATATTTAACTTTCTCATTGATTCTAATCAGCCTTGTCATTCCACTCATAGAGCTGAAGACGACACACATCTGGTTGAACCCCGGTGATACATCTGGAGCAGACATTACCGCTTTAACAATGAAACGTGAGAAAAATGGTGCTGGATCTTTTGGTCCAGATAGCAAAACTTTAAGGGTGTTTTCCAAACACACAGTTTATTTTATAACACAGATTTTGTAACTATGTGACCTTTGGTTGTCATAGCAATGCTGCATATGTCATATATGACTTAAAAGAAATGTAGACAGCGCTGCTCTTCTTGAAACTCCGCCTTCAGGAAGTCATCACATCATGGCTCTTCTATTAACCCTTTAACAATGTTTTTATTAGCATAATACTAAGAAGTAGCTCTTATAATGGGCTCAGCAGAAGGACAGTTTCACTAGATGTTTGCTAATTGCGGCTGGCTAGTCTAAAGGAGCTGAGTGGGGAGGGCTTCTCTGTGAGTGATTATAGGAAATTATTCTAATTCCTTGATAAACCAAGCTTACATGAACAAACGGCCAGAGGTTTTTCACCACTTCTGCTCCGTTTATTTTTGTAAGTGTATCCCAGGACATCTGCAATTGTTTGGCTGCCGTTGCCCCCTTCCCACCCCCGCAGACCAACATCCAGCCACCTTGCATATCTGAGATAGATGGAGCAGTGGGACTGGGATCAGTGGAGACTAGGAAGAATACCAAACAATAGCAGGAAGAATGCTGAGCATTGTCTGGACGTGAGAAGCTCTCAGGACAATGCGAGCCTTCTTTTGGCTGGCGTCCATTGTGACCCGGCCTTTTCTCGGGTGGTGTCAGCTGGAGTGGAGAAAGGTCTTCATTCAGACTGCAGGGGGTTTCTTCAAACCTGCCATTGTCATCACTTCTTCTTCTTCTTCTCCCGCTGTGTGTTTTTTTCCCCCTCTTGCGTTGAGGCTGATTGATACCCACTCGGCCACAGAGCCGCAGCATTGTAATTACGCCACTCAGCAAAGCGTGCACACTCTGAAAGGCCTTCGCCGATACCGCCGCTGCTTGCTTTTGTTCGCCGCCTCACCTTTCTGTTTCCTGTTCTCAAAATAGGAGATCTGCAGAGGAGTTAGATTACACGTGTGGTCAAGTCCTAATCGCAGTGAACATGTGGTTCATCGGTGTATCGTTTCTTTCATTTTTGCCTGCAGTGGGAGTTTCAGCCCACCTCTCGACGACATCCAATGCCGAGTTTTTTTGTGTCTCAGGGTGATTTAGCCATGATGTCATTCCAAGCAACCACTCTGTTAATGGTTTAATTTTGCAGAGAAAGTGATAAACGGACCTTTTCTGAGCTGCTGGTCTGAATGATTTAGTCAAAGAACCACATAAAGCTCCTCTAAAGGAAATTTCTATCCCCGCCCTCATGGGAGGAAGAGTCTCCAAGATCATGACAGGCTTGTTAAAGCACCTCTTACACACACACACAAGCACCTCTTACACACACACACACACACACACACACACTACCCTAACAATACCTCCATCGGTTTGCCAGCAGCCCAATATCCTGCTTTCCTTCACTCTTTGCCTTGCTGAAGTGTTCAATACCTCTGGACTTTCTCCTTGGGTTTTGTAACGTTGTGACTGCAAACCTAATCAGGTGAATGATGAACGGAGTCATGCAGAGTTATGTGATGAGGGAGCAAAATAATAGTTTAAGCAGCTTTTACTGCTACAAATCTGAAAAGTGTGGTGTGCATGTTAATTCAGACATATTTGGCTTAGTCTTTGTGAAGATTGATTTTTGTGTGTGTGTGTGTGTGTGTGTGCGTGCGTGTGTGTGTGTGTGTGTGTGTGTGTGTGTGTGTGTGTGTGTGTGTGTGTGTGTGTGTGTGTGTGTGTGTGTGTGTGTGTGTGTTCACTGCAAAATAGTTTAAGCTCAATTACATTGGATGGGGAGCATCCATCCAGGAACAGCCACAGTCACAGATTCCCAATCAGATTTTGTTTTAGGATTTGACTAGGCCGTGCACTGAGGTGTTTACTAATGCTCTCTGAGGCCTTCACAGAACAGCAAGACTTATACTGAAAATACATTTTTTTTATTTAATAAATTCAGGCGGCATCAAAGATTATTTCTGTCATTGAATGTTCATACGATCAATTGATTTTAAAAAAATTGGCACATTCTGTAGATTTTTCATTTTAACTTTACTTAGGCATTTTTATGCAATATTAGACATACATTGAAATGTGCCAGTAAACAAATAAATGCATTTCTTTTTCAAATAAAATATACACTGTTTATTTTCTTTTGCCTAAAATAAAATGGCAGTATTCCTTTATTGAACGTTTGATCATTTGTAACAAAGGATTCACTTGCTGCTAAAAAATACTTCTAACATCAACATGCAAAAAGCTCTGTCCTCTCTGCTTGACTTAGCATCAATGCAGTGTAGCACTGATCTATTGATTAATGTTTTTTCATTAACTGATTAATAACTGAATAGCAAACGGTGTTTAATATGTGATTATTTCATTTATTTGTTTATTTTTACAGAATTCAAATTGGGTGAAGTTACAAATGCAAGTTACAGCATATTTGAGTCCATCAATAGCTGCATTTTTTTACTGTACACTTGTGACCATACATGGGTGAAACAGTTTATTTTTGAAGCACAATTGACATGATCCCAAATGCCAGCTTTGTTTATAGTCAGTTTTCAGCTACTGTATTAGGAAATGTTGTGCAGTGCCTTCAGGATTTTTTTTTTTGTATTAACTGTGCCCTGTGTAAGCTGCAACCCACTCTGTCTCTGTTGGAGCATTCAGCTTGCATACTAACAAAAACCAAAATAAAAACCTCCACAAGGTATAGATGTGAGGAGGTGGAGAAGAACGAACAAGTATGGGGATCCTGTGCTGTTGGAAAGAAATGGTTTCCTGTAAGGGATTATCAGGTCTTTTTTTCCTTCTAGCAGCCACAGTTTCTGGGTATTTATGACTGATAGTGTGCAGTTCTCAGAAACCAAAGCATTGATTAGCTTTTCAGCTCAGTTTTTTTTTATTTCAGTCTTTTACTCGTATGTTACTTAACGGCGACATTTTAGGGATTTGAATGATGGCAGCCTGGATAAGCATGAAAATGCAACACGGAGCTAAAAAAATATGCATTACAGAACAAGTAATGAAAACTATAAATAACACCTAAAGGGGATTTGATGACATGTACAACTGTCAAAAAAAACTAAACAATAAAAAGAAAAAATTACATCGATTTAAGTTTATTTTTATGATCTTTCAGTTCCTTCAAATTCAGATGGATTTGAAGTCGATTAAATCTTTGTGTTTTTCTTGTTTCATCTCTTCGTGTGAGCCAACAGCGTGGCCTCTTTTACTTTTTTGGAGCAAGAATAGATTTCTAAGTAAAGATATGCAAATGGTTTGAAAAATGATGACAAATGTGAATAAAGGTTTTGGCTGAATCTTGATGTATCAAGAGTATTTAAGTACTCAGAGGATGAATTGATAAAAAACATAACATCTCTGAAACATAAAAGAAGCATATACAATATTTTATTATTTATCCCCAAAAGAAGTGCTTGATTTTAAAGAGCAAACATTCTATTAGTATTTTTACCAAGTGTTTGATTGGGAATTCACAGAGAGCAAAACATCCGTCAGGATTGTTAGATGTCTGCGTTCAGACACAAAATCAGTCTCTGAACTGCTAGCAGAGGAAGCAGATGGAAGATTAAACACTTATTTTTGTTTTAGCATCCAATTTAATATTACACAAAGTGAGCTAAATCAAACTAAAAGATTGTTTTAGATGAAAAATATCTGATAAAGTTTGGATGCCACAGTTTACATCACAGTATATTTAGAACAAAAGCAAATGGAAGTAAGTTTTTGATAATTTTCAGTAAAGATTGTTGATAATCAAAATTAACCAGAGTGACTCCAGAGCTAATCCTTGTGGGACACCTCTGACCACATGAAGGAAGCTGGAGGAAATGCCTTAACCTCTTATATGCTCCTCTGTTGAAAATATATATTTTTTAAGCCAACCAAATGTATCTCTTTGATCGTTCAATAATGATAATTTTTGTTTTATTAAAGTCTGATGCACAGTGTTGACAACTGTGGAGAAGTCAATAAACAGTCTCAGGAAAACCAGTCTGAGAATGGGATAATATACAGCATCATAAGGAGTCAGACACTCTTTACTAGTCGCTCACTGACAGGAGTGAGAGTTTAACAGGTAATCCAGATTTTGGCAGGAAATTGTTTTGTTTTTGAGACGATTCCAGATGTCAGGAAATCTTCCTCGTTTCCACAGAGACTTTCAAAATGAGTCAGCTCAGTACAATTAGTTGCTTTTGAAAAGAGACAAATAATACAACAGTAAAACAGCATTATGTCACCATTGGCAGGTCTAAATATATTAACTGCATGACGAATTAAAAGAAACTCAATAATTTTCATTTGCTTGATTATTCTCTTTTCTCTTTTTGCCAAAAACTGAATGATAAAAGTCTTCAGTCTGGTGCTTTGAGCTCAACTATTTCTTTTTTTTTTTTTAAAGATAATTTTGTCTACAAAGACTTCATAATTAATTGCATTTGTTCTTTCTGTTGTTTTCTTTATTTATTGTGGATATTTTAATAATAATAATAATAATCAATTTAATTTATAATGCACTTTTCATTAATAAAAATCTCAAAGTGCTACATGGTGCATCTAAAAACATAAACTATCAGCTATCAAAAACAATAAAAAAACAAACAAAAACAAACAACTGTCATTTAAAAGTTGGGTAGGCTTGTCTAAAAAGGAAAGTTTTCAAGCCAGTTTTAAAATCAGACAATAATTGCGGGGCTCTCAAATAGTCTGGGAGAGAGTTCCATAGACGAGGAGCCGCCACCGCAAAGGCTCGATCACCCATAGTCCTTAGTTTTGATCGAGGAAGGTGGAGAAGATTGCAGACTTTTAAACATCTTCCAGTTCCAGTGTTTAAATGCTCATTAGAATTTAAAGTTTACTGAGCTTTGAGAATCAGTTCTTGCATTATTGCTCCTTTATTAATAGAAAATGGTCTCAAAGCAACAATATTATCGTGTATCGCAATAACTTCTGAAACAAAATATCGTCCAGTAAAGTTTGTTATCATGACAGGCCTAATGGTTGGTTGACTCTCTCCTTTGGTCCAGTGTTCAACATTAATAATGACATTTCTGTTGTATGAACTCTTTTAATACAAAACAATGCAACTTGATGAAACTTTTTTTTATCATAGAACAGAGAAATTCTAACCAAAACGTTTTGTTTTTCAAGTGACAGTTTTGCTAATTTACATATTTTTTGTACTATTTTAGACACATTTCACCCTTTGTAAATTACTAAACCTAGATTATCTAAATCTAGGGCACAATGCACAATATCAAGAAAGTAAGATGTATTCTGATGTCTAATCATGTTTTTAACTTCTTTAATTTGGTTATTAGTAACGAGCACATTAGTAGTTACCTACAAAGTAGGTTACATTTTCTACAGTTGCTGCAGAAAATGATGCTGCCTCAGTGTAGAGTAAGTATGTGATTAGTAGAACATGTGATTAATCTGTGTATGTGTCAAAGCAATACCGACGTGATCAATCTGTTTACTCCTTTGAGGACGCTGGCGGGGCCGCAGCGATCTCCTCCGTAAACCATTCATCCCACTGTTTGATAAACAGACTGACTTCTTGTGTGTGACTCACCTGCTTGTGCATATGAAAGCACACCAGAAGAGCTGTCTGAACCTCCACCTCTCCTTTTGTCTGTTTGTTTGCGTCTCTCTGCAGACTGTGCAGCCTGACTCTTAAAAAGCTGGTGGTGTTGAAGGAGCTTGATAAAGAGCTGATTTCTGTGGTCATTGCAGTCAAGATTCAGGTATGTATTTCTATGTTTTACTATATATGTTGAAAAGAACCAATATATTGTCCAACAAAAGTCCCCTGCGAGCGTCTCATGAGGTCCAGTCTTGAACCTCCTAGAATGTTGTGAACATTTTTATAATTTTTTTCTTCCTCAGGGCTCCAAACGCATTTTGAGGTCCCATGAAATTGTGCTGCCACCTAGTGGGTCAGTGGAGACTGACCTGGCTCTCACCTTCTCCCTGCAGGTAAAGCAGAACAAACACCCGCCCCATGTTGATGTTTGGTAGAGGTAATGTGTTTCTATTGCTGTTCAGTCTTGGCTCTACATGTGACGAACAAAGAGCACAGTGTCACATACTGAGATGTTATTTCTATTCAGTAGGAACTCGTGCTTTAATTTTAACCAGTTTTCTGCTTTAGATTCACAAACAGTTACGGAGGTTGCATCAGTTTTACGTGATCCGCTCCTAAAGTGAGTTTTTCTTAGCCTAAGCGAGCCTCCATACCAGCGGGGGCCCTCAAGAGAGCATGTTGTGTTTGGTTTTCGGCAGAGCACGGATTTGTTGTATGTTCCAGTTGTGCATTTGAAAACTACTTAGACTTTCTATCTGTTGTCCATTATGATAAATTTTAAAAAATGACTCGAATGACATTAATAACATTAGTAGTACCGTCTAATTTATGATCATCTTCATAAATCAATCTTGTGTTCCACTGATTTTTGGAGATAGAGACCAATAGAAGAGCAACTAAGTGGTTTATGTTTTTTTCACAAGCAGCCATAATGGATTATAATGTTGGAGTTGGAGTAAAATCTGCAACTTTCTTTAATGTCAACAGTCACTGTAGTTTCTCTATCGAGGATTTAATCAAGACTTCATGTTTATGACTTCTAATATTATAATGTAATATAAGTTACTATTTTGAGTTATAATTGTTATGTTATAGCGATTTAGTTAATATCTTGTTGAAAAGCGGACTGTATTTGTTGACTTTTAAATATCCCATGATGCCTCAGAAGAAGACTTAACTTAGAAGAAGAAAGACTGTTTTTTTCTGAGAGCTGTTTTTCTGAGATGTGACACTCTAGTAAATCATCCTGGCTATTATCTATGATTAGTTCATCCTTGTTTGATTTACTGCAGTTCATCAGAATAATACATCTGGCTCCTTATCGTCTCTGGATTAGTCAAACATACAACATCCTCCTCCCTGCACATCTATGCTCCCAGACTTCATCTTTTTTATCTTTTTTTTTTCTCAGTTTTCCTTTCCATCTTTTGCTGGCTTTCTCCTACAGTATATCCAACTTTGATCATCTTCATCATTGCATTATCTAAGTTTGGTTTTGTATTAACATGTTCTTGTGTAATACATTTACTACCACATATTCACTCCTTATATTGTAATTTGCTAAAACTGACTTAAATGTAGTCATATTCCAACCTGTATCTTTTTCAGCATTGACTTACTTTGAGCAGTGAAATTACAATTATTCATGTTCAGTTTTTGGTTCTTTAGCAAAAAGAAAACCACATAAATGTCTCTTTTTACCAGATGTTGTGTTTTTCAGATTTTTTTTTCTTGTTTTTGTTGTCTCTCAGTACCCACACTTCTTGAAAAGAGAAGGCAACAAGCTACAGATAATGCTCCAGAGACGGAAAAGGTACAAGAACCGAACGATTTTGGGCTACAAGACTTTGGCCGTGGGATCTATCGACATGGCAGAGGTACAGTGTGACTGCTTCATATGACACTCACTCATCTCCAGTTTGTTCACTCCAGATTTAAAGTTTTGTAAGTTTTGTGTTGTGTGTGTGTGTGTGTGTGTGTGTGTGTGTGTGTGTGGTGTGTGTGTGTGTGTGTGTGTGTGTGTGTGTGTGTGTGTGTGTGTGTGTGTGTGTGTGTGTGTGTGTGTGTGTGTGTTGTGTGTGTGTGTGTGTGCGCGTGCATGCGTGTGAAGGGGAGGCAGTAATAAGCCTGTGCTGCCCTTTGTGTTGTCTTCAGTCTCCGGTCAGGTGGGAGCAGAAAGGTGTTTCAGCTCTAACAGGCTGTTAGTGTCAGAAAGATCAGGGAAACGTAATGAGTGCTAGAAACTCCAGCTGCTGCTGCTGCTCCCTCTTTAATGACTTCTGGCATTTTAGAGTCACACAGTGCAAGAAAAACCTGCACAAATGCGTCTGAAGAATACACTTTTGTGTCTGACAGACCTAAATTATCCTGAAGCCTTCGCTAGCATTTCCAGGGTGTCACATGATGCGTCTTCTCTTCTTGACTTCTGTTACTGTGCTAGTAAACATCCCAGGTTTAGAAGTGTTTTAAATTTTCTCCACCCCCAAAATCTTCCCCTAATTAGCTGTTTCTGCTGCACTGTGCTGTAAAATCCTAATAAAGGATACAGTTGATATTGTAATGTGGAAATTGTCATTTTACATTAATTATTAAATACATTTTTCACATGGATTATACTTGTAAAAAATTTATTTGTGGTTAAAGGGGTGAATATATAAAACAACATATTTATGCTATAAGTAAGTTTGTACATAATATTAAAAAATTAACAAACATTTGGGACAATTAGTGCTTAAGGAATCTATTTGGGTGTCATCATTTCAGGCTGGGGCGGTTCTAGCCTTTTTGGTTCCCTGGGAGAACAAATCTTCAAAATGCCCCCAGGGTAAAATTAGTTTTTTTTTTATTTGAAAAAGATATATATAAAAAACCAGAATAATACTAAAAAGTCCCATAGCAAGACACATATTGTAGACCATTAAATTTATAGTATATACTACAAATACAAGAAAATAAATGCTATGAAAAATATACTATTTTTAGAAGGTTTTTCTAAATTGAACTAATAGTAAAACATTTTTGAAATTATATGTTTGTGGTTCTGCCAGCTCATGCTGCCCCAGATGAGATGCCGCCCTGGGTTTCTGCCCACATCACAAACCGGTACTGATTCCAGGAAACAAGTCAAAGTTGGCTCTGAATTAACAATGTATCTTTAAAGACAAACTGATCACATCCCACCACAAAAAAAAGAAAAAAGAAAAAACACAGAAAACAGTTTCCTCTGCTTGAAGAAAGCATGGATTACATAAATAAAGAGCTCAGTTTCAGTGCACATGAGACTCACACACAAAGGAGATCCCCTATGGCTGCCAAAGCTCAGCGGGGCTTGTTAAGGCTCAGCAGCTGAGAGAAGAAAGAAAAAGACACCATTGAGCCAGAGTGAGGTTTAAAAAAAACCCACAAGATGTGGTTTTAAAAACCACAAAACAGAGAAATTTTAGAATTTTCAGCTGAACAGGCAAAGTTGTGGGGGGTTGTTTTCCTCCCCAAGATGCAGCGAGGGACAGAGAGGCTTGTCCTGATTTTAGAGTGAGAAATGAAACACAAACGTGAGACCACTCCGCTGTGGCGCTGTTGAATCATCCAGTCGCCCTGCAGCTGCTTGGCTGATGCCTCCAGATCAGAGCAGAGTAGCAGAAAACAGCGACCCAGGTGTGCTGCTGGTCACAGAGCAACACAACACAGGAAAGAACAAAACACCTCACCTGCGAATAAACAAAATAGAAAAAAAACAATAATCTGATTTTTCCACGTCATCTGACATGGAAACACAATCTGTTTCAGTGGAAACCTGAACAGTTGTGCTTCTTGTTTATTTCTTCGAAATCAATAAGATGTCATTGAAACGGTGGCTTTACAGAGATGACAGGAAGATATTTATGTATACATTCATTCTCAGAATCACAATATTAACACTTAAATTAGTAGTTACATTTATTACATTTGACCTTTTGTTTAAAATAATATACAATTCACTTATTGGACATGAAAACAAACAAACATGGAATCTAATGACTTAGCAGGAATTATGCTGGGAGTTGAGAAAAAACGATATCAAGATATAAACTATACAATTATGGCATTTCATAAAGGATTCAGGGACCTGAGTGAAGTTCACCTTCACCTTCTTTTAATTAAATGAAATCGCTGTTAAACATTCATGCAGCAAAAATGTTTGCTTGTGCCACTGCAGTTCCAAAAATACTAACAAATGTTTCCAGAGCTTATGAAATGTCAACCACCTAGCTTACAAAATAAAACAAAAATATGGTGTAAAATATGGTGCTGGTTTGTGCTCTAACATTTTTTTCATATATCTTTATATATTTAAGATAAAAAAAAAAGGTTAACAGGTCACCAGAGACTGAGAGTTCAGTATGTTTTGGCATTTTAGCTAAGAAAATGATTACTTTGTTGTTTAAAAAAATGATTGAATTGTTTGCTTATATATATATATTTTATGTATTTGTAATATTGTATAAAATGAACTCAAGTGGTTAAAAAGAATGTGCCAATGTTTTTGTCGATTGATCAATTAGTCGTCAGGAAAGCCGGTAACTAGATGTCACAGCTGTAATTCAGTCTCAAAATCTTTATTGAAAGGAATGAGAGGACAGAAGAGTCCATGTTTCCAGCAGCTTTTTCTACTCCTCTGTAGAAATCCCAATGCTGCTTGCCTTTAATAAACCCTACTAGATTGGAGCCGTAGGTACCATGAATCCTCATAAAGATCTGATCTAGCTGCCATCACACTTCCTTCCTGTTCACGGCTGCGTCTTGATGGAGTGTCCTCTAAAATCCTCAGCAGCCTTTATGAAGTGCACTGGCCACAACGAAGAGGCCTGACCGAGCGTTGTGCTTGTTCATCATTCAGAGTGGACAGGGGGATAAAAGTACTCACACCCCCTGGTCTGTTTTTACAATGTGGCATTTTACAAGCACGTACTTCACTGTGTCTTTTTGAGATTAAATCTGACAGACCAGCACACAGTAGTGGTCTGTGTTCGGTGATTTAATACTTTACGAGACTGCGTGTGTATTTTATATATCGTCTCTACCAGCTTTGGTAGAGTCTCAGGTTTTCCTCCAGTATTCTCCTGTATTTAGTGCCATTAATCATCCAATCGCCTCTGACGCGCTTCCCAGTCGCTGCTAAAGAAAAGCATCCCCCTCAGAATGATGCTGCCTCCACCGCGTTACACCCCGAGGGCTGTACATTCAGGCCGGGTAGATGTGCAGGGTTTGTTTTCCGTCTGTTTTTTTTTTTTTGTCCTCACCTGACCGGAGCGCCGACTTTGGACGTTGGACTGCAGCACCCCCTTGTGGCAGACTCCGAGCAGGTCTTCAAATGGTTTCATTTCAGAAGACGATGCACTTTCTTCTTGTTAATAAAGGCCAGATTAGTGAAGTGCAGGATTAATGCTGCACTCCAGTTAATTGGAAAGTGGAGCTGGGTTTGACTTCAGACCCGAGGTAATAGCGTTCTGGTCAAAAAGTCGGAATTCCAATATGGCGCCGACACCCATAAACATAGTTTCCAGTAGCTCTGACAAACATCATTTTAAGGTTTAATTTCCCTAAGTAAACACCAGTTTTAATTTGGTCTGTTTAGAGTTGAAGTCGCTACGTGTAACTTTGATTTTAGACGCACTTTTGCTTGTTATGTTTTGTCAGCATGTTTCCACCACATCTTACTACTGTCAAGAGGAGTGGCCATGTTGAAACGCACCGTAAACTGGAGGTAGTCCGAGTTGTAAAACCTTGTGTTGACCTATAAAACAAACATTAAATAAATAAATGTTTTGTGACAAAACGGATGCAGATTAAAGGGGTTTGAATACCTTTACACTAGAATTAAAATCAATAATTGCCCTTTCTCTTGTAAAATAACTGCTTTGTAGCGTTTTAAGGATTCATCAAGGCTTTCAGTCTGACTTTTACTGAACTTTTAACCAGTATGGTTATTTACAAGTTTAATCAAGTGTTGCATTTATTGCAATTTCAGGTTGTTGTGGGTTTATTTTTTTTTCATTCATTTGAGATCTTTTTGACATCGCCCCTTCTTCTGCATTAAATTTAGTTTTCCCCCTCGTCTCCAAGGTGATGCAGCACCCGACAGAGGGAGGTCAGGTTCTGCCTCTCTGCAGCAACCAGAAAGACATGCTGGGCAAAGTGGCCGAGATCTGGATCTTCTCCCTGTCCAGTCAGCCGATAGACCACGAGGACGCCGCCCTGCAGGGAGGACAGAAGATCAAATGCACTGGTAGGCTTTTGCTTTTTATTTCCCCACCAATTTTAAACTATGTTTGATATGGCAAATAAATCAAGAATCTGTTTTTCTCCCCTATCTCAAATTATTTTTAAGGATATTAAAAAAACAACAACAATGTATAATGTGTAAACCTTTAACCTTCCTGCCGATTGCATCCCGTAGATAACTACTCGGAAGAAGAGTACGAGAGCTTCTCCTCGGAGCAGGAGGCCAGCGACGACGCAGTGCAGGGACAGGTGAGCACATTTCCTGATCAGTTTGACCTTTAAAGGTCATGGCATGAATCGCTTTATAGATAATGAGGAAAAAGGAAAAACAGAAATGTCTGTCTGTTCCCTGAATATTTCAGTCATTGTCTCCTCCTCCTTCATCTTTCAGGATCTTGAGGATGATGAGTTTGATGTGAGGAAACCAAAGAAGCAGAGGAGGTCCATTGTGAGGACCCCCTCTATCACCAGGGTAAGGGATGCAAAATGAGACGGAGATCTCAAAGAAACATGAAAATAATCTCATGGCTGTGTTTTTTCTCTGTGTGATGCTCAGACAGAGCACCAGATACTATCTTGTGCAGACGAGAAGGTTTATTACTTGTTATTTTTTTCCTTCAATGTCCCTATAGCAATCAATTCCAGGTAAAAAAAACCTTCAAAGAAATGCTTTTAACAACAGATATCTCAGTGTTGCTTGGCCTCAGTGTTTACACAGTGCCAAAGAAAGTTCATCTGTAAAAACTGTTAGATGCGACATTTTCCAAGGTCTCTGGTTTCCTTTATACGCATTCACTTACACTGTAAAGCAAGCCTTTGTGCGCCTGAATCTGCCTGTAATTGCTGCATTAAAACTAGTTTAAATGTAGCAATTTCTCCAATTGAACCCTAAATAAATAAGCCAACTGGATGCCTTTCACTTAACAAGGAAAAAACATTTGAAGTTTTTAATCTACGATACCATTCCTACAAAACAAAGCAAAAAAAAATCTGATTATTTGTTTAACTAAAATAGTTCTTGCTTAATTTACTGTTGAATGGGTTAAAAAAAAACTTTTGGTCATTTTAGTCTTTAAAAATTAAATTTTTTTGGTCCACAGATACTTTCAAGTTGTTTGGACACCCATACTCTTTAGTGTCTTTATTAAGTGTCATGCTATGCTAGAAAATTTGTATGTTTCCATGGAGACATTGATTAGGAAGCCAATGAATGCTGGTTAGGTTCCTTTTCTCTTCTAAAGAAATCCATCCCCACAGCATGATGCTACCACCGCCGTGTTTCTCCTTGTTAGCTTTACAAGGTTCTGAACCAGAGCTGAGTCTCACACCTACTCTGGGTTTTCTCTTTCTGCATTTTAGCAGCAGAACTTTAAGCAGCGAGTGGTGGCATTGCTGAAGCGCTTCAGAGTTTCTGATGAGGTACGTTTTCTTCTCTTTATTTAAGCAGAGAGTCTCTGCTTCTCTTGTGACTAACCGGTGTTTGATGTGTGTGTGTGCCTGCGAAGGTGCTGGACTCGGAGCAGGACCCAGCGGAGCCGCCTCCTGAGGTGGAGGAGGAGGATCTGGACCTGGACAGTGTGGAGTTTGAGAACCCCAGCGACAGCTGCCCAGAGCTGGACGATGACGACAGCGTCCTCAGCACACCAAAACCCAAACTAAAGTGAGCTGAGGGCCGATCTAATGTCTCCAGTTACCTGTCTGTTGACCTTTTATGAACTATAAAACAGTTCTGCATGCTTAGTATGAGCCAAGAGGAAGTGGAAAAAGTAAATGTGTGTGTGAACATTATGAGTGTTTGGGTGTTTAAGATTCGATTCAGTATTTTTAAGTCCATAAATATTTATGTTTTGAAAGACAAAGCACCTGAGTGAAGTATTTAGACACTTTGAACTGTAAGAAGGTAAGAAGAAATGAAGGAAGGAAGGAAACTCAAGTAAAAAGGAAGCAACAAGGCTGATTAATTAAGGTTAAACATACAAATAAATAATCAAAGAAAGAAAGAAAAGAATAGACAAAAAATAATTAAAAGGAGACACAAGGAAGTGTTTAAGAAAGGAAGTAAGGAAGGAAAAAGACAGATTCAGGTAAAAAATGAGTCAAGGAGACAATGAAGTAATAAAGGATAGACAGGGAAGAAATCATTAAAGAAAGCAAGATAAAAGGAAGGTAAGAAAGAAAGGAGGACACAAGACAGAAAAGCAAGGAGACCACAAAGTAAAGGATAAACGTGAAAAAATAATCAAAGGACGACACAAGGAAGTGTAGGAGAAAGAAGGATGGAAGGAATGAGTGAAGAAATGAAGGAAAGAGACAAGTAAAACAGGAAGCAAGGAGACAATGAAGTGATGAAGGATAGACTTGCAGGAAAAACAAGAATCAACAGAAGAATTCGATGAAGTAAAGAAGCAAACAAGGAAGGAAGCACAGGAGTAGGAACCCAAAAAAGAAATGACAACCTCTACACAATGAGATAAAGAATAAAGCAAAGGCAATTCACATTTTATTGTTTATAATAAAACATGAATTTCCATATTTGAGCTCCAAACTTTTCCAAACTCCTGTGAGTGAGACATCAGAAAATTCTGCGCTTCTCGTTTCCCTCAGTGTCTCTCGTATGCTTTACGTTTTCAGAATATTAAAAACTCATAACCTGCCGTCTACTGGGAACCACCCCCGGAGCGCTAACAGGCTCCTTCACACTCAGATGGGAGTGTGAAAAATTAACGAAACCTGCAGGGATCTTTTAGCTGAGACACGTTTATGCCGACCCTGTGAATCATCTGTGAAGCGATGAAACATGTGGAGTGCAACGTGTTTGGTTTCGTCCTTGTTTCAGGCCATACTTCGAGGGACTGTCCCTCTCCAGCTCCCAGACCGAGATCGGCAGCATCCACAGCAGCCGGAGCCACAGAGAGCCGCCAAGCCCGGTCAGTTTCCCACTTCCTATCTGTTAAAGACCTGAACTAGACAAGACAGTTGGTAGAGCTGTTGCCTTGCAGCAAGAAGATTCTGGGTTTGATTCCTGGCCCCGGTCTTTCTGCATGTTCTCCCTGTGCATGCGTGGGTTTTCTCCAGGTACTCCGGTTTCCTCCACAGTCCAAAGACATGACTGTCAGGTTAATTGGCCTCTCCAAATTATCCCTAGGTGTGAGTGTGTGTGCATGGTTGTTTGTCCTGTGTGTCTCTGTGTTGCCCTGCGACAGACTGGCGACCTGTCCAGGGTGACCCCGCCTCTCGCCCGGAACGTTAGCTGGAGATCGGCACCAGCAACCCTCCTGACCCCACTAAGGGACAAAGGGTGTAAAGAAAATGGATGGATGGATGAAAAGTCCATGTATTTCAGGAACTTTATCACTTGAAAAAGATTAATCCCACACAGATGGATGTTTGAAAGTCTTTACTTTTGTTAATTATGATTACAGTTTAATGAAAACATGACATTTAAAATGACAATATTACCAATAAGTAAAACATTTAAATAGAGAAATGTGGGGTTGATGAAACATATGTTAATTTTCAAAGGAAACTTTTAATCTGACAAAAAAGTTTTTACCTGTATGTTTTTTTCAATGGGTGCGTAATGTTCTGCATGGTGTTTTATCTTACTTCATGTTGTCAAACATGACAACATGAAGTAAGTGATTTCTCAGTTGTATAGGTCAAGCAGCAGCAGGGCTTTAAATGAAGGTTTAGGAGTGTCCTAGTTAAAGCCAAGATTTAAATCTTTATGATTGGAAAATCTTCAAGCATGGCTGAAATTTGAGAAGAGTGGGACCAAATTCCTCCAAATTGATGGAGAAATAATTTATTGCTCCAGACAGCTGATGGCATGAAAGGTGGAAATAGTGGGTTTGACTTTTTCCTATAAGTTGAAGTTGGTTTGGATCTCATCTTTTCCCTGATAAGTGAGATCAGAATTTGAAAACTCCATTTTGTTGCTTTCTTTTCCACCGGTCAATCTCACTGATAAACCACTGTTGGTTTATCAGGGAAATTGTAAGACCTCTGTTGAACTAAGAATCGTCTTCAGACGTTCGCTAATTCTGACTTTCCGTCTGTGAAGTGAACATTCCCGAGACTCAGTCACAATCATGTCTGTTTTTCTTCCTTCCTTCCTTCCACCTCACTTCAGCTTGATCTGGACAAAACCAAGTGTGGCGACTCTACGTTCGCTGACGATGGCGACCGTGACAACGCTACCTTTGTGAGTACAGACTCACGGAGGCACCTTTGCCTTCAGCTCACATCCTAAACCTGGTCGGTTTTGTTATGTTTTTGCGTTTTCCTCCAGGAGCAACCCGAGGCAGTGACTCCCACCACGGAGCTGGAAATGGACAACATGGACACGTTTCTAGAGAGACTGCCACCAAGTGGCAAAATGACCAAGACAGAATCGCTCATCATTTCATCCAACAGGTATTATTTCCTTAACCATCCTCCTAAAGGAACCAAGAGACAGCGCTTTATGTAAGAAATACTGAGAAGCAGGGGCGTCACTAGGTTTTAATGAATGGGGGGTGTAGGGGGGCTGAGCCCTTGTGAGCAAACATACAAAATTTCTCAAACAGCAACAAAAACAGCGAAGTTGCTTTTGAATTTTGAAATTGTGGAAATAAAAACTTCTTCTACTGCAAAATATAACTGTAAACAACAATCACTATAATAAAATGGTTTCCTCTGAAACATTGCTGAGGTGATTCTAATTTTTGTGACTCTATACCCTTTGAAGTACATTTGTCCAACCTTTCATGCTTGTTTCATGTTCCAAATAATTCCTGTTACATTTTACACCAATCTCAGAATTCATTAGACTATGCAAAAAATTGAAACTGACAGATTTAAGATCACATTTTAACTAAAAATGATTTATTTTATATGAGTATTTATTTAAACTCATATTTTGGCCACATCATATTTAGTATACTCTCAGTTTAAAAGAACAAAACAAACAAAAAATCCCCCCAAAAAACAATATTTTGAGTGGGGCTTGGAAATATTTTAAAGAGGCTTCAGCCTCCTAAAATAAGCTGGTGAATTACTGCCCCCTGCTGGTTAGTCTTTATGCCCTGTTTTCCTTTTTTCAGGCAGGAAGCGAAGCTGGCAGGGCGGCGAGGTCGGAGCACGTCCCTGAAGGAGCGCCAGCCCAGCAGGCCCCAGAACGAGAGGGCAAACAGCCTGGACAATGAGCGGTCCCTGGACACACGCTGCCACCTACAGGTAGGGGGACGCAGCTGCAGCTGGAGAAGAAGCCACAGATATTATCCTCAGCTTCTCCCTGTAATTATAGCAGATCTCAAGTTTCTTCTCAGTTCATGTTTATTTATTTTTATTGCATTGAGCCACTATAATAATAATAAAATTAATAATATTAAGAGTAAATAAAAAGAAAATGCACCCTGACGTTATTTTTGCCAGATTCCAAGAAAAACCGTTTATGACCAACTGAACCACATCCTGGTGTCCGATAACCACCTTCCTGACAGCATCATCCTCATCAACACGTCAGACTGGCAAGGTCAGGTAAGGTCTTCAGAAGATGAACGAGACGGAAAGGCCAAAGATCAAACTCCTGAACACCAGCTGCTTAACACGATCCAATCAGAGACAAGTTGCCTGTTAAAGCTTGAAACTATTGATCCAGATTTCAAAGTAGACATGTACCAACAGAATATTAATATCTATTATTGATCTCAATATTGAAAAAAATTCTAGATGTGATATTGTGATGATGTGCAGATCTATTTGGTCTAATTCTACTACGCTTTGTGCTCTAAGCGACGTCGTGCTTTATTATTTATTTTTCATATTTAGAGTTCCTAATTTTACTTTCTGAATCATTTTTCAGAAAGCACCTGAGTGCTTTACATTTTTGGCCAAAGTAATCAACCTATTGTGTTTGTCAGTTTCAGTTTCATTATTTATTTTACTCCTAATTGCACTGACTGAAAAAATTAAAGTTATTTTTACATATTTGACCAAGCTTAGTTTCAAATAAGTTAGTTTTCAAGTACATTTATAATTCAGTGCATTTATCTTTGTGTTTTTTTTTTTTTAAAAGAAACATTTATAGTCAGTTCAGTGCTGTTTTTCTCTCTCGGCCGATAGAAAAGATAGAACCTCAGACTTCGATATCAGAAGTGAAAAATGTAGATTGGTGCATCGCTAATTTAAAGCTGCACATTATTTACGGTGCAGGTTTAAGATATTGTTGTGGTGCTACATAAAACACTGTTCAGCTCCATCTGCTCACTAGTGAACTTATATCTCTTGTTCCTCCTCTCCTGTCTGTCTGTCAGTATCTGTCGAATTTGCTGCAGAACCACCATCTGCCCGTGGTGTGCACATGCACCACGGCCGACATCCAAGCTGCTTTCAACACCATTGTCTCTCGCATCCAAAGATTGTAAGTCTGACCCTCGTTTTGTCCCTGCTAGGACAAAAAACCCCAAACAAATGTACGTGACTTTGCAAAATCAAAACCGCTGTGTTTGCTCTGCTCCTGCAGCTGCAACTGTAACTCCCAGACGCCCATTCCCATAAAGATTGCAGTGGCCGGAGCGCAGCACTACCTCAGCGCGGTTCTGAGGCTCTTTGTGGACCACCTCTCCCACAAGACCCCAGACTGGCTCGGCTACATGAGGTTCCTCATCATCCCCTTAGGTCAGAGATCGACTCTGAGTCGATATCAGAGCGCGGCCGCCCTCGCACATTTACTTTAAAAGCCTCCGCTGCTCCTCAGGTGCGCATCCCGTCTCCAAGTACCTCGGCACGATCGATCATCGCTACAACAGTTTGTTCCAAGACGCCGCCTGGAGGGATCTGTTCCACAAGACGGAGGCTCCCGTCATCGGTGGGCTGTTGATTACAAACAACACTGCATCCACTTGGGCTTTGGTCATTTTTCCTCACAAATTAAATGTTTAGCTTTTAAAGTCATATCAGAGTATATGTTTAATATGCCATGGCACTTAGACGTTTTCCACATATTATGGTTTAATCAGAAACTTCAGTGCGTTTTACTGGGATCTTATGTGACCAACAGAAACAAGCTCATAAATGTTAAGTTCAAAGGAAAATGCATAACGTTTTTAACAAATAAAAATCTGAAACGTGTAATGTAGATTTATATTCTGTGTTTTGATGCAAGTAAAGAAAATCAACGGTCTTCAAAAGTCATACAGTTAGAATTATTTTTGTGAGAAATGCCAGTTTCATTTTCTATCAAAAACCAATTTCTCAGTTGAATGACGATAATTTAAAATCTAAGTGGCTTTGAATAATTGTGGGCTTAACACAAGGCTTTGGTTTGTCACCAAAAGCATATCCAAGCATTAGAACGGCCCAGTCAAAGTCCAGACCTAAATCCAGCTGAGAGCCTGGGCAGCATTGACTGTTTTCATCAATTTTAAGGAACTACTGATTTAAACAAGCTCTTAGTTCTTGCTGAAAGGTTTCTTGTAAGTTAGTTATGTCTTAGTTTAATGTATTTACACTAAAAACTAGCCAAAATATTTGGTAAGTTTTTTTTGTTTATTTTTTAGTTCAGGTGATCCAAGTTAAATAAATTGGTCACAAGGAATCAGATTAAGTTTATCCAAGTCAATTTATTAATTTTATGAAGTTGTTAAAGTAAATTAATTTAAATAAAGTAAGTTTGACGAACTTCACTGAGTTACTGTTGGAAAAGTAAAAGTTGGAGCCGCATTCTCCAAAGTACTGCAAAGTATTAAGGTCTAATTAATACTGGAAACAAATTATCCTTTTTGTCGGTCCGTCACTCAAAAGCCGAATAGAATAAGTGGAGGTTTGTGGTTTTGGTCATAAAAACAAAATGAAAACATTCACAGACTTCGAATAACGGCAAAGCTTGTTTTTTTCTTTTGGGGGTGTGGGGCGGAGGGTTGCGTTCAGGTACTAATCACCATCCATGTGCAGTTCAGGAGAGCCCTGACGTGGTGTCAAGGGTCACGCAGTACATGGAGGGAGCGAACGGAGCCCACCAGCTCCCCATCGCCGAGGCCATGCTCACTTACAAGCAGAAAAGGTTTGTTTTTTTTTCCCCTCAGGATTTCAACCTCATTTCATTTAAGAGTCTACTTTCACTGAATATTATCTGTAATTGTACAGACGGCTGATTTATGTCTTTGGGAGCTAAGAAAAGGTTTTAAAAAGCCTACTAATGTTTTAAGTATTTCCTCTAACAAATGGTTCTAATGTAGAACTCATTCTGTTTTCAAAAGGGGGAATGAAGTGGACAAAAAAATAAATAATAAAACATTAACAGCATTGGTTATCCTGTCAAAACATATATTTTTATAGCAGATGGAAAAATCCTGCTGGTAGATAAAACTGTTAACAGCTAAATTGACCAATATGTACTTTTTACAAATAATAATAATAAAAAACAAAAAAATCAATGGCTTACCGTTCAAACTGCCCTTTGGAAACAAAAGAAGTAAATGTCTCACTACTGGTATGGGGCTTGCAGACAGTCCTTTGCAAAAGTATCGATACACCTTGAACTGTTTTGCATTTTTACAACTTACAGCCACAAAATCTAGTACTTTTTTGGGGGATTTTATGTGATAGTCCAACACTAAGCATTATTATTTTTTTTTTTTTAATTAATATTTTTATTAGGAGGAAAGGAGACATTACAAGCAAAATTTTAACAATTAACGACAGTATGCCATATAAAAAAAAAAAAAAAACAGCTTCTTTGTGGTGTTGATATTAAAGAACAAAACACAGGTACAGAGGTAAAAAGTATATGATTGAAGAAACGGCATACAATTTACCTCCTATGAGTATTTTTCTTTTTCTTAAGAGAACAAGACACAACATGTACAAACCTAGTAAAGAAAAAATAACTTAATAAAAATAAAGAGAAAGAAGTAAAAAACAAAAAAAAAAACAAAAAAAAAAAAAATTTTACAAATAGAAAAATAAGAAACGGAGTGGGGTGGGGTGTATCACTCAATCCGGGAGGAGAGACTGAAGAGAGCGAAAGAAAGTCATGAAAGGGCGCCATAAGTTATAAAATTTAGCTGAGTTGCCTTTCACTGAATATCTAATTCTCTCCAATTTTAGAAAAAACATGGTGTCTTTAAGCCACTGACCGCTTGAGGGTGGTTTAGTTAGTTTCCAATGGAAAAGAAGACGGCGTCTTGCCAATAATGAAGTAAATGCTAAAATATCCAACTGATTAGAAGTGAACTGTTTGTAGTTAATTGGAAGCCCAAATATGGCAACATGGGGAGAGGGTTTGATTTCCACCGAAAGTATCTTTGACATTGTATCAAAGTAGGTCTGCCAAAAACCATGGAGTGATGAACAGGAATAAAACATGTGAGTTAAATTACAGGAGGACGCACAACATTTCTCACAATTGTCAGAAATGGAAGAGAAGAATTGTGACAATCGATTTTTAGAGAGATGAACCCTGAAGAAAACTTTAAACTGTATAAGAGAAAGTCGAGCACAGATTGAACTTGAATGAATTTTCTTGAGAGCATTATTCCACCAGTCCTCTCCCAAAATTAGACCCAGTTCAAGCTCCCAAGCAGCCTTAATCTTGATAATGGGTGAAGTATCAAAAGACAGAAGTTCATTGTAAACTTTAGAGATATATGACCTTTGAAGAGGATCCCAAGTCAGAAATATCTGCCAACACGAGTTCGGCGGCCTGGAAGGAAAACCGGGAAACAGAGCCCTGGCACAGTGTCTAATTTGAAAGTAACGGAATAGATGAGAAGGAGGAAGGTGAAATTCTGAAGAAAGGTCTGTAAAGCTGCGAAAGATACCTTCTTTGTAAAAATCATTAAAACATGTCAGCCCTTTATTATCCCATGACACAAAGGTTGGATCTGTGAGTGCTGGTTGAAACAAGTGATTCTTCATTAAAGGAGCAAGTGTAGATGCTGAGTTAAATTTGAAGTGTCTCCTGAACTGGCACCAAATTTTTAAAACAGAACGAACTACTGGATTATTTGTAAAGCCAGAGGGGTTGGATGTAATAGGGGAAGTGAGAAGAGCAATTAGTGAGGATTGGGAACAAGATTGTGCCTCCAACTTGCACCATGGGAAGTCCAAAGATCCAAACCAGAATGAGATTTTATGGATATGGGCAGCCCAATAATACAGCTGGAAGTTTGGGAGTGACAATCCACCACTGAATTTGCATCTATGAAGTGTGGATTTGCGAATTCTGGGTGATTTTCCACACCATAGGAAGCCAGAAATAACTTGATCCAGCATTTTAAAAAAATGTTTTGGCAGAAACAGTGGAAGACTATTGAACAAAAACAGGAATTTAGGTAAAATATTAACACTAAGCATTATTGTGAAATAAGTGGGCATCTTTATCTACCGTATTTTTCGGATAATAAACCTCTTTTTTTCCCTTTGAACCATGCGGCTCACAGCCCGGCATGGCTTTCCTGTTGATTTTTCTTCAACCACCAGGGGGCTCTGTAGCAGGAAGTTAATCACTGGAAGTCAAAATTGGAAATCAAAGAAGAAAGTGCTGATTTTCATTTAGAACAAGCACATGCTAGCAGCAGGCACAACAATGTTTTCAAACTCAAACCCCCTCACCGTGGAATCCACACCAAGAATTTCACATGATGCAGCTTTTAAGTTGAAGGTTATCGATCTGGTAGATCAGGAGGAAATTGGAGCCGCTGCACATAAACTCGACGTGAACGAATCCATGGTTTGGCGTTGTGAATAATCGAGAGTGGTGGAGGTACCAGCAGCTTATAGCATGGTGCGGCTTACCTACGTTTCCAGTTTTTAAAAAACCTGTGTAGATGCGACTTATAGTGAGGTGCGCTCTATAGTCCGGAAAATACAGTGTTAAATAAGAACCTAAAAAGTGTGGCCAGTGTATTCAGCCCTGCCTGTGTAAATACTTTTTAATACATACTGGAGGTTTTATCTCTGCCATATCCTCTTGGGACTTTTTTTTTCTTTTGACAAAGTAGTTCAACGTTTGACTGGACCACTCTAACAAATGATCATGTAATTCATTTACAAAACTATATTTGGCTTACCATTGACGTTTAACACTGTTGTGCTCGTCTAACACTTAAAATTCGAGAAAGGTACCATAAAGATTGTCATTGAAGCATAAAAAATGCAAAGCACTTTAAGCAGTGCCAATACTTTCTGAAGACACTGTTGGTAAGCAGTATTCTGTGTGAGCATCTGTGTCTTATCCATCAATGTGTGCGTGTGAATAACATCTGTTTTGCTGTATGTTTTCTTTTTTTGTTTTGTTTTCAAAGGAAAAAGAGCTTTCATTTTGATTTTGCCGTAAGGTATTGTGGTCGATTGAGTTTGTTTCTTGCATAGACTGGTGATTCATGTGCTTTCTGTGTGCCTGTCATTTCCCTTCGCTCCTCTGCTGGAGCTTGCCGCCTTCACAGCTGCCTGAAAAGTGGTTTTATTCCCCAACAAGTCGAGATTTGATTCTGAAGTAATAAATTCATGTTACCCTTCAAACTGAAACAGTTGTACATCCAAGTGTAGACGGTGATTTTTGCAGATTGTTGCACTGTTAAAACGGTTGGGTTTGGTGCGCTTACAGAAAATAGATGGCACAACATGGATGGAAAATTATTTAATTACTGAGCAACATCTCAAGAAATCAGTCAGGGAAGTTAGACTTGGTACAAATAGATTTTCCAAATGGACAATAATTTTTATTGTTTACAAAGTGGCTTAAGAACACTAAAGCCAGTGTTTGCTAGTGGCCCTAACAAAGCTAAAGAAAATGAGTTGGCAGAGCTGAAAAAGTTTGTTTGAAGAAGATGAAGAACCTGACTCTGGTCCTCTAGTTCAGTCTGGAAGTATGAACCAAGATGACAACAAATTACTGAGAGAAACTCATGGAGAAGACCCGACAGGTTTGACACGAGTCCTGCAGTTCAAATGTTGACATGAACTTATTTTTGGTGAAAAAATGTAATCTGGTTAATGTCAAACAACAAGAGGGAGGAAAAAAAAGTTTTTTTTTTAAAACAGTGAATGTAAATATCTGGTTTCAACTGTTGCTGGCTTAAAAGGAGCATTACGGGAAACTGATAGTCTTATTAAAGCTGTTCCTAGTTTTTTTTTATTAAGCTTTTATAAACTAACTGTATATTTGGGTTTGTTGCAACCAATAGTTTCTTTACATACCAGCTTTGTATCTGTCTTCAGAAAAATGATGAAGTAATTTCTTTAGGCTCTTTATTCTCTGCTTCACATCCTACTACATAAATAGTTGTGAAACGCTGTGAAAGGCACCAGAACCAAGTGGATGTACAAACAAATCTGTAAATGAGAATCATGAGTCTTGAACAACAAGGAGGTTGGTGCTGATAAGGTGGCAGGAGACCAAACTGTGTTCCCTTTCATTCTTCCACTTTTGACTATGGTTCTATTTCTAAGGTCCATGCATCATTTTAATTGATGAAACAATAAATGAAGCACAAAAAAATATATATTTATATTTTTTTTCATTATAAAATCTCATGTTTTTGTCATTTAGAAATTAATCTAATTTTCTGATTATATGTACCCTTCTGTATTTATCTTCTCTGGGGATTTATTCTCTACTAATTAACTAATCAATCTCACAAATCAGCCAGATAAATACAGTTCATCTTCCAAATGAAAATATCTTAGATCAGCGTTTATCAGCTGCATGAAACAAATCAAATATTTGATTTATGTTCAATAAATGATTTATGATTATTTTTACAGTTTAATTCTACTGAAAATAAATACTTTTGATGCATGGACCTTCTGGCTATCTATGTCTGTCTGTTAATTGTCCATTTAAATGTAGGGAAACATGCACATTGCCAGCAAAAGTTTTTATGTATTGATGCTTCATTCAGCCATGTAATTATGTATTTTGAAGCAGTATGTCTAGTAAAGTACTCAAATCAATAGCCCTCCTATAGTGAGATATTATTTTTCTGGCTATAAAACAATGTTGCCATATTTTTCAAATCATCTGCACAAGGCGACAGCGTAATAATTCTTCTGAAATAGTGTGTCAGCTTTTTAGCCTGGTGTGACATCTGAGTGGCCAATATTTTTTGACAAGCTGTAAAAATACTGTACTGTTTTTCTATTTTTCCCTGTATTTTTATTGGTATTTAATAACTATAATGAAAGAAGATATAGGAACAAAATATTTTATTTTCCTTTCTAGCCTTCCTGCTTCTTGCTGCTTGTTTCTGCTGAGACTCGGAGGTGACGCGACGTCACTGTGAAAGGCAGCAAAGATAGCAGTTAGCATAGCTAGCATTACTAAAACAGAAAGTTTGCTGTAGAAACTTCAGTTCTCCTGTTATCTGCTGAAAGTTTTCTCAGTTTGTATGAACTGAGTTAAAGTTAGCCACCAAGCCAACATGATAATCATAGCCTTTAAGCTAACAATAGCTTTTTAGCTAAATTTGACTTGAAGCTAAAGTAATATCACTTTTTGTTGAAGACCGCCAACATGCTAGCTTAAGCCAACATGTTACTGATAGCATTTTAGCTATTTAGAGATGCATTCTAGTAAATTCAGTTTAACTTTCTATATTTTTTAGCAAATCAAAACCAATAAAAGTAGCTCAATTTGAATCTTCAATTAGCAACAGCGTCCATCGGAATAGTGAATCACTATTTATGTTCTTTGAGGTAATTGTTTGAAAATAATAAACTGATTTAAGAGAAGAAAATACCCGCATTTGTTCCTTGCTGAATAACACAAAATCAGAGGAAAGCTCAAACTTTAGACAAATAGTAGTTTAATCCACCTGCACGAGTAACTTTAAGCCATTGAACATACAAGTAGTCTTTCACTCCATCATGAAGAGCCATGGAAAGCGAGATGGGACTTCATCTCTCTTATATCAGGCAGCCATCTTGCTTGTGTTTCTCTGGCTGCTCTGAAGCTGACTGCAGTAGAAATGTGTTGAATAAAATCCCTCTGTCACCGTCTTCAGACCCTCTCTCTCTATCTCTCTCCCTCCCCGCCTGCCTCTGTAGTCTCTCTGTTTCTTCCCTGGGGGGGCGATGGCAGGTCTCTTCAAGGCAAGAGCAGCAACCTTACGCATCATCAAACCACTTCACATTCAGAAAATGCAAAAGCTACAATTCAGCTGCGCTTCATCCTGCTATTTTTCCGGGCGCTGTCGGGAAAATAGCTCTTACCGTAGCGTGGTTATGCACTGCCACCAACAGGCAGTGCATGGACCCAGACAGGTTTTTGGATTTAGGTTGGTGCTCTTCCTTCTTCCTCCTTGCGATGTTTTACTTCCACCTTATGAATTTGCTGCCTCCCGAATGCCTACCTGACCGGGTTTAGGGTAACCTTTTCCATCTCGGCTATGATTCTATCTCTTTACTTCGTGCCACAAACTGGCTGGAGGCTTGCATGTTCTTTTGCTCTCTGCCCGTCCTGCTACAGTTAGCTTTGCTATTTTATTTTCAACTTAAATCTATAGTAAAGTAAGAAAAAAATGGCAGCATGCGCACCTGGGCTTTGCATTCCACATAATCTCTGCAATGTTAGTTACAGTAGTTTCAGATATCGATCATTTGGTAAATCATTTGGTGTAAAAGTCAGCATTCACATGTTACCCATCGCTAGATGTTAATGCTGACCAGTGTAGACGTAGCCTCTTAATTGGAATCTTTTGTAGTAAATTAATTTCCACAGCCAAGTTTTATTTGCAGATTTTTTCTCTTCATCATCAGACCAAATGTTTTTCCTCCTACTAATTATTAACTCTCTTCACCAGCCCTACTGAGGATTCCTGTCAGAAGTTCATCCCATTTATTGGGGTAAGTAGGAAAGCCGTTACCCTGGCTTTCTTTATCTGGATTTGTCAAGTGGGAAGTTGAATTTATTGCATGTAAAGTTACCCATTGGCTGAATACCTCCTGTTCTTCTCCCTGTTCCTCCATTGTTGTTTAGATGGTGAAAGTTGGTATTGTGGAGCAAACATCTGCAGCATCAGGCAAGTACTTGTTATGACATTATTTAAATCAGCGTCTTTTGCACAGGCTGCATAATAAACCTACAAACAAATGGAAGATGTTTATCAGCTTCATCTAAACTCTGTTCACGGCCTTATGAGCTCTAAGACAAACAATGTTTCGACTTTTCCTTTTAAATTTTACGTATATTTTAACCACATTTATGATATAGGCCAGTGCTGTCCAAAGTTTGGCCCCCGGCTTTATTCTGCACCCAAATCACACAGTGACTTTCACTCAGAAGCAGTTTTTGCTGTTTCCAGATCAACTTTTAATGAATTAATTAATACAGAAAGTTTTTCCAAATCCTGGTCTACTAAATTATTTTTTAAAAGAGGTAGTATTATGGAAAATTGACTTTTTCTAGATTTACATCATCACATCATGTCAACCATTCGTTTTGCTCGGCTGAATGGTTGCCGAGCAAAACGCCTGGATGGACCCAGCTCCATCTTTGAGGACGAAGCTCTTGCAACTTCTGACCTTCTGCTTCACACAGCAACTCTCCGCCTCTCGGCTCCTTCAGACTAGCCTGCAGCAATTAGCAAACACCTGGTGGAGCTGAGCATCTGCTGAGCTCATTATAGGAGCTACTTCTCAGTGCGACGCTGGTAAAAACGTAGTCAAAGGGTTAATAGAGAAGCCATGTTGTGATGACGTCTTCTTGAAGGTGAATTTTAAGAGATGGAGGCCCAATTTCAAGGTGTTAAATTAGGAAGTAAAATTTCTTTTAAGTTCTATTTGATATATTTATATGGCATTTTTAAAACAATTGAAAGCAACAGATACTTGATTGTGCTATAAAACGACACTATGTGCCTGGGAAATACATAAAACTGCCGCTTTGAGGTTGTAAAAGGTTACGCTTTCAGAACCGCTAAAAGCCATTTTAACGAGATGACAGCTTATTTAATAAAATCCCAAATTAAATAAGCTGTCCAACTGTGCGTTGTTTTAACAGCAGCTTTCCTTTTCAGGAGACTCTGATGACGCAGCACCTCTGAGCTCGTCTCTGCTCTCCTCCACGCCTCCTCAAGTGTCCCCCGCTTTTAAAGAGGCTTCGCCGACACCGCCGCCTTCTCCCTCCACCAACACCAGCTTCTGTGCCCTCAGGTTTAGAGCTTGTTGAGAAATCTTTCAGCGTCTGCTTTTGTAAAAACTAAAATCTGGTCGACATAAAGCCGCCTGTTTCTCAGCAGTTCCAGCAGCCAGGCGGAGCTGATGGGTCTTCAGGTGGATTACTGGGTGGCTCCGACGGAGAGGAAGAAAGACGTGGAGAAGCGGGACTCCTCCTCCAAAAACACTTTGAAGTGCAATTTCCGCTCGCTGCAGGTCAGCCGGCTTCCACCAGGGGGCGCAGAGCCAAGCCCCCAGCCCACCATGTCTATGACTGTAGTGACCAAGGAGAAAAATAAGAAAGGTGTGTCTCTTATTGCTTTTGTTCATTATTTTAATAAAACAATGCTTAAAATCAGGTCTTTTACTTCAAATGTTATGTTCTAAGCCTTGCAGAAAGCAGGCTGATTCTCAATGCCTCTGTTCCTAACAATGTGGACGTCTGCTGTTGCCTTCTCGCAGTCATGTTTCTGCCGAAGAAGAGCAAAGACAAGGAGGTTGAGTCGAAGAGTCAAGTGATCGAAGGCATCAGTCGCCTCATCTGCGCTGCCAAGCACCAGCAAACCATGCTGAGAGGTCTGATTATCTGCTGTTGCTTTTGCTTTTCTCTTTATTATTACTTAGAAATTGTGGAGTACTCATTACTTTTAAAAATGTTGAACATACTTAGAAAGTCCAGCGAATACTTACTTATATTTATCTAGCAAGATCAGGATTTACTAGTTTATATTCTTTAGATCAATGTTATATTATTTTTCTTCTTTTTCTCTTTTCTTTGGTTTATTTTGTTTTTATTTCCTTTTTAATTTGTGTAAAGCACTTTGAATTTCTGAAATTGTGCAATATAAATAAAATTACCTTACCTTTTAAGCTTTTTTTATGTCTTTTATGGCACAGATTTCATAAGGATTTTGTTTGTTGTTGAGCAAGTAAAACTGAAAAAATACATAAATAAAAATCACTGTAAGCATTTTTTAATTTAATGACTTTCAAGTTCAAATTCAAAAATAATTCATTGATCCAAAGGGAAATTAAATATTCAACGATAAGATGTTGTGGTGAGCCAGTAGTTTAAATTTTCCAGTGTCCAGTAGCGTAGGTAAGATTCTTGTTGTAAACTATTAAGAACAGTTTTTATGTCATTGAGTAATTGCATTTTAATTTGTAACTTTGTTACTTACTCAAAACAATGGTTTTCTTGTTAGAAACGAACAAGAAAACTTCCTGTGTTGTTTCTAGGACGTTTTTATGAACACCATACAGATAGAACTAGATTGTTTTTCACTCTAAACCAAATTGAAAAACTGAACTAAAACAGCCCAGAATACGTTTGTTCATGGCTGGTTTTGTGTCTTCTCCACAGTGCTGATTGATGGAGTCGAGTGGAACGATGTCAAGTTTTTCCAGCTAGCAGCTCAGTGGTCCTCACATGTCAAACACTTCCCCGTCGGGATTTTTGGGCACACTAAGGGCCTGTACTAGCAGCACCTTGAAAAGAGACTGAAACAAGGAGGACAGCCCCGTTGACCCCTGTGCCAAGATTTTAACCCCCTGCCTCCTTCATTTTACTTTGCTGTCTTAAGTTAAACTGCCGCTCTCCACTGTTGCATTTGTCTGATTATTTAATATTCCGTTTTGTTTTTTTTATTTATGTAAAGATGCCAGGTAAAAATGACTTTACCCTGCTTAAAAAGCTGCTGGTGTTTGTAGTCCTTTGAGAAAGTAATTGTCATAAAAGGCTTTTAACCTTTAACATGTTGAGTGAGTCATCAGGTAGGACCTGTTTTATTTTTATTTTTTGCTGCTGTTTTATTTAATATTTGTGTTTTTTAAGGTTTGTATTAAACCAGCAAAATTATTATAGTACATAAAACACACGCACACAAAGACACAAGAGAAGCTGCCATGGAATGAGATACTCTTACTTTCAATTCAGGTCTTTCCCCCAGGTTTTCTTTGCCGAGAAGTAAAAAAAACCCCGATAACTAGCTCAAGTAGCCTGAAGTTGATGTAAAATCAGTTAATTGAGCTGTCATTAAGAGATTTTCTTTCACTTCATACAAACTTCTGTATTTTGTATTTCTACCTCTAAAAATTAACTCAAAATATGTCAAGTGTTGGGAACAAAAATTAATTAAAACAAACATTGGAATTCATTAACGTTCAAAAGGCAACGAACAAATAAGATTTAAAGTGCCTGCTAGAAGCCTCCCAGCCACCAGGGGGCAACGAGTACTCACAAAGAATGAGCCTGAAACAATTCCTAAAGTCCCATGCAACTTTTTGCTGGTTCTGGAATCAATATTAGTAGCAGTTAATTAGCTTAGCATAGCATAAAGAAATCTCAAACTGGCAAATTTTAAAAATTTGCTTCATAAAGTTCTGAAGTTTAATCTTATGTATTGTATCTTAACAGCTGTATAACTAAGCTAATAGCCACTGGCTACAAAAACTCGGCTACAGAAAGAAGTAAACATCCTTCCACCATATTGGACTCACATTGGATGTGACCCAGAAATATGAAGTTTTGATGTAATTGGTAAAATTGGAAGAATCCTAATTTTCTGTGGCATAAATTCTCATCTAACTGAACCTGGGTGTACGTTCAAAAATGTGACTATTCCTTTGAGTTTCCTCGTAAAGGATAATTAGTTGTAGAATGGCCTACCTTTACCTCTAAGTTGTTTAATCCTCCTTCAAGGGAAAGTTAAGATTTTTTGTAATAAAGTTCTGCAACGTAATCAGTCATATACCAGTTTGTAGAAAAGAACATACATTTGCAGGACAAGCTAGCTAGGTAACCAGACGAGTCCCCCGTTTTAGCTGATTTTGTCCATTTAAACTCGAACTCTGTTATAAAGTACTGCGCTTTATTAGGGAATTTTAAAATTACATGAGCAAAAACTACCAGCTTTATTAATCTGTTAGTTTATTTAATCTTGGTCTAACAAATTAAATTTTGTTCGTTTTTAAATGGGATAATGCAGATAATAGCCAAGTGCATAAATTCCCTCTTTAGCCACAAAAACATTCACTCTTGCTTGATGCTCTTGGTAGTAGGTTCTCCATTTTAAAATGTAATATTCATTATTGTCAAACACTTGCATTTTAGTTTTAATCTCAGCACAGGACATGTTTTAATACATGTATGGCCCCTTTGTGCTCTTTTTAAAAACGGTAATCTAGCTTTTAATCTAATCTTTAGAATATTCCTTCTTCCTTTCAGCTCACGTTCACAGTTTGTTTTGCTCGTTCTGCTCCACATTTTTCCACAAATAGCCAGAGATGAACAACCTCATCACTTAAGCTCTTCCAAGTTATTTAAAGGCGTAGGAAACTTAATGCAAGCAAGTTTCTAGTTTTACCAGTGAAGTTGTATACTTTACATTTTCAGTTCGACTTGTTTGAAATAACTAAAATCAGCCAAAACAGGGGACTGGCTGTCATCCTTTCTGAGGATGCATTCACTTTCAAAAAAAAAAAAAAAAAAATCTGAACTATCCCTTTAAGACCAGCACTCCTTCGCACTGCGTAGCTTTTTGCTGACAGCAAAGACTTTGATTGTTTTTAGGGGTTTTCTGCGGCCAACGCGAGTTTGTTCGTCACAGTTCTCGGGCCTGTGTGCCCTGCTACCTTCTAAACGTAGAGGCGAATGTATCAAAAGTTACCTTACTGTAAAGCACTTTTAAACGTTTGTGTAATTTAGATTAGCTTAAAATCACTCCGGTTGAACCTGCAGGTAAACAACCGGCTGGCTGCCGCGAGCCACCAACGAGTGGCGTCGTGGTTTATATGCAAAGCCAGCCGAGCCGCCGCGTCCCACCTCTGCTGCACCAGTAACACGGTGCGGGGCCAACATGGAGTTTTGTAGAGTTTAGTTCAAATATTCCAAGTTTAGAGCAGATTGTGTACGTAGTGAATGTCTGAAGCTTCTCTTCGAGTTTAGCTGCGTCCAACACGCTTTTTTTGCCCACAAATTGTTACTGACTAGAAGTTTGATCATAACCGTCGTCATTTGTTTAAGTGCCTACATTGCATAATTTGACAAATCAGTATAAGTAAGAATCCCTGCCTACTATGGTGCTGAGTCTGGGCCCAAGAGAACTTAAATAATAAAGTCCAACACAGACGAATAGTTACGTCTGTTCACGTGTACGATGCTAAATCGCATTCTAGCCACTTGGCTCTAAGTAAAATAAACCCCTAAACCGCTAATGTTGAGAAAATCTTCTTCTTCTTCTAATTGGGGTAAAATATATTTTTATTTTAAGTGTTGTCTCAGAGAAAGCTTCTCAAGACTGAAAGTTGCTTAAAGACTACCCCTGTAATCCCAAAAATTGGGACTAATAAAACTACTATACACACTAAGACCTACTTCTTGTTTCCTTTGTTTCTGCTATATGCTCAAGGGATTTTATGTAATTCATCTGCCCATGCAGCCATTATCCAAACATGTTGGGTCGCAGGGGTTTTATGTAATAATAATAAAAAAAAGTGATAACATAAGCGGTGTACTGCTTAAGGACCTCAATAAAGTCTTACAGCCAAAAACATCAATGTATTTTATTGGGATTTTATGTGCTAGATCAACAGAAGTTAGTGTGTTCAAAATCCTTTAAAAATGTTTTAAAAACATTTGTACAGACTTATTTTACTTAGATGCCCTTCAGAAATCACCAAATCAGTAATTTAATCACCAGTGAGTAATTTAATATCAGGATCAAGGACCTGATGGGAAAACGATTACAGACTTAAGTTTTATCAAGATATTTTATGGTACTATTGTGATATTGGTAAAACTATTTATTACCTTTTTTAGGTGATTGTCTGGCTGTGACTGCATGACTCAGCAGCCTCACAAACAAATACTGCTCTTGAAATGATTCTCACTTGTAATTAGGACACCATTCACAAAAATAGTATTGTTTTAAAAATAATCCTATTTAAAACTTTAGCTGTATTTATTGGTGCATCTTTATTGCACAAACAGTAGGAAAATTAGTAACAATCCTGACAATGGAACTGTTTTAGTTTTTTTTTAAATATCAATAAATAACGTTTATCGTGACAACAATAAATCAAAAATATTTTGAGAAGTTTCTCACGACAAATGATAAACGATATGATAAATGGCCACCTCTACCATTCGTAAATAATAATTTCAATTTGCATGTATGAAATGGAAAGAAAAAATATTTTTTTGTCTTGAAAAATAATTTTTTTTAAAAATAATTTTTCCATCGCTAAGTTGCAAAGGTAGATATGAGGTAAAATATGAAATAAAAGGCTGTGTATAGTGATGTCCGCAAATACGGAAAAAGTATGTTGATTAATATTTATTTTTTCCAACATTAGGAGTATTTTGTGTCCAAGGTGGAGCAGAAATTGAAAGAACCTCCAAAGGTTAAAAAAAAATGTGAAAAGTGAGGATATTTTTGTCCGGATGCCTCTTTTTTTCTTTCTTTCTTTTTTTTTTTTTTTTTTTGTAGTTTATTATTACTTGCTAGAGTTTGGTGGAACCGCCGGATGACAGCGGACAGGAGGCGGAGGAGACACGGAGCTGCTCCCGGACAGACCGAGCGGGCAGAGGAGGAACGAAACGACGTAGAAATCCGCGGACACGCAGCCCGTATCCACCAGGATGTAGAACCAAAACCAGCGAAGAGCAAGTCGTGCGCCACATCTACCCATTTACAGAAGCAGATGTATCGGGTCGAGTGGTGGAGTTAAAAGGCCTGTTTCTTTTCAAGCGTGGTCAAAATGAAGGAGCTGAAGGGCTGCGGGATGCGCTGCTCGGTGGGCTTTCTGTCCCGCAGAGAGCTGACCGGACAGCCGCTCATGAAGGATGAATTCCAGAGACGGAGGCTGGCAGGCTGCACCAGCCTCTACAAGAAAAATTTGGAGGGCCATTTTGGCTGCGTCAACGCCATTGAGTTCTCCAACAACGGCGGAGAATATCTGGTGTCTGGTAAGTTGGCTGCAGTTTTCCTGCTAGCATGCTAACGGCGGCTGTCAGCTGCTTCCTGGGAGAGACTCCGCTGCTAGCCTAGCTTAGCTTGTTTCGCTAGCTAGCAAACATTGACCTGAGGACTCTGCAGCTCACAACACTGCTACCCCATGTCAGTCTTTTAAATGACGTGTTTAATGTGTGAATTCCACGTTTTTTTGAGCGAGGTTTGTGTAATAGCAACGACGTTCCCTTAAAATGCCAACACTGTTTAGCTCCACAGAAGGTAATAAACAGTCATCTGGCCCAGTGTGACAGCTTGTGGTTGACCGTTCGCTGTTTACCTTTGGAGCTGCAGCTTGGAAACTGCTTTATAGTGGCTTATTTCAGAGTCCATCATTGACTGTGCTACATTCAGGACTACAGTCGAGCCCCGTGTCACTGACACTGGCATCAAAATGAGGATTGTTAGCGCATTAAGTTTCTCCGTAGTGTTTATATCAGGTTCCCTGATTAGTTTGGAAATGTACGGGCGTTGATTAAAGCGTTTTCCAACGCCGGGTAGGTAGAAGCAATTTAAGAGAAAATAATGCTGTTAGCAGATTATTTCCACCTGGCCTTTCATCCCTCAAGTTATCCATTTATTTCTCCTTACAGCTGGTGGTTTTTGTAGATTTCACAGTTAAACCCGTTGTACTGGTCAGGCTCTGGTACCATCACTTAATTCAACTTCAGCAGCTGAACAACTCGTAGTTATGCCTCTTACAACAACACATTTTTCTGGACAATAAATTGTCCCAGAAATCGTGGCGGTAAACGATAACACTGATGTTTCGAGACCATTTTCAAGTAATACATTGATAATAAGATCAATACTGCCAGTCTTACTGTCTTCTCAGAGACTAGTAAACTTTCCACTCCACACTGGAATCGGAAGACATTTAAAATATCCAAAACGCAACAACCAACAATAAATGAAAAGAAAGTATAAACCACACACAACCAAAACCATAGATAAAAAGGTTCATGAAGTCTCTTAACAAAATTGTGCTTCAACAAATGTTAGTCAGCAGAATAAAAAGTATCAAGCTCATATTAATTTATTGTTGCCTCTTTTGAGAATTAAAATCTGTTTGTGCGAAACGTCTTTGTCCTTATTTTTGTCCACATCAGGAGGAGATGACCGGCGAGTGCTTCTGTGGGATATCGAGAAAGCCATCCACTCCCATTCCAAGCCGGTGAAACTGAAGGGCGAGCATCTCTCCAACATCTTCTGCCTCGCCTTCGACAGCTCAAACTCAAAAGTCTTCTCCGGCGGTAAGGCGAGCACAGACTTGATGGCAGACGCACAGATGAAAAAAAAAACACGTACACACGTTCTTCTGATGAATGTTTTTGGACCCACACATGAAAAGTGTCACTGTGTCACCAATCGCTCCAGCTTTTGATTTTAGCCAACGTGAAGCTGAATTTTTAGCCAAAGTTCGACGCTGGCAGGGATGGAGCGTTTCAGCCTTGGAAAAAGCCCCGACACGAGATATGCAGCCGTCCAGTTGTCATGTTTGAGCAAACTTTTGAAATGTTGAACAAAAAAGAAGGAAATAAAAGACAAATTAGGTGCGTTTCCAAAACAGATGTTGATGCTACAGGAACAGGAAGTAGAGATTTTTTTCGTGCCTCTGGTGAGGCAGAGACTCAGGAGTGGATGGGACAGTTGTTGCGTCAGAACTTATTTGACACGTGTATCTCCATCTCCTTCCTTTGCATGTTAACTTTTTTTTTTTTTTTTTTGGAAAAGCCAAAAACCGTCTCAAGGGAACGCAAAAACTCTTTTGCGAAAATGAGAAAAATACTTTGAGTTTTGCCATTTCCTTCCACCGTTAGTGAGATGAAATAGTCAAAATACGCTAAAAAAAAAACATTGATGAAAACATCAATGTTTTTATTACATTGCTGCACAGTGGCGCAGTTGGTAGAGCTGTTGCCTTGCAGCAAGAAGGTTCTGGGTTCAATTCCCAGCCCCAGCCTTTCTGCGTGGAGTTTGCATATTCTCCCTGTGCATGCGTGGGTTTTCTCCGGGTACTCCGGTTTCCTCCCACAGTCAAAAACATGACTGTCAGGTTAATTGGCCTCTCCAAAATTGTCCCTAGGTGTGAGTGTGTGTTTGTTGTGTAACTGCAGACTTCTGCCCAGGTCCCCCTTGAAAATGAGATCTAGATCTCAATGGGGCTTACCTGGTTAAATAAATAAATAATAATAAAAAAAAATACATCCAGCGCAAATTACCATGGAGTTTTGTTTCAAAAATATGAGTTAGATTTTTTTTTTTTAATTTTTAATTTAATGCGGAACCACACATTTTGAAAGCTTTGCAGCCTTTATTTTCATAAACCTGTATTTAAACCCCCTCATCCATTCATTTGTGTGCTTTTTCGTCTCCCAGGAAACGACGAACAGGTGATTCTTCACGACGTGGAGAGGTGGGTACAACAAAAGTCCAGGACTCTTTGTTTCTGAAGCACTTTTTAAAGCGGCCGGTTGATGCGTCACACTGCTGATTTGAATTAACCTGTGACCGACTGTTGCTCCTGCAGTCAGGAAACTCTCAACGTGTTCCTGCATATAGACGCTGTGTACAGCTTGTCCGTCAGCCCCGTCAACGACAGCATATTTGCGAGCTCGTCCGACGACGGCCGCGTTCTGATCTGGGACACCCGGGAGCCGTCGCACGGAGGTGAGGACCATTAAATCAGAGCTGTCGCTATGGACTGTTCTACTCGTCACTCCTAAAAACATTTGGAGAAGTCTTACATTTAGCAAATCTTTTGTAAGCATCTGAAGCTTGAAACCAGACTGTCTCTTGCACTTTAAGAGGAAGTCGCTATGGGATTTCTGCCTGGATTTGTGAAAAGACGCGAATCCTCACTTGATATTAAATATTGTGCGAGCTTGTTCTTTAATTGTTGTGAAGACAAAAGGAAATGCAGTCGTGTTAACTCGGCGAGGCTTAATAGTGTTGGCATGCAAACAGGATGCATCACCTTTCACCTTCCTTGTGACCGAGTCGGTCTGATAATAACTGACCAGTCGGCCTCTGAGCTGTGTTGTTACATCGGCCTATTAATGTTCGCCACAGTAAGGTGTTAACGCAGCGTCCATCCCAAGAAAAGTCTCACCCAATTGAATATTTTCATTACCGCCTTCAGCTGTGATCATGGTACGTTTTGAGGGGTGGACTTGGCTCCATCACAATACTTTGTGATTATAATAAAAGTCACAATAGAGACTATTTATCACCTTTTTTTTAGGTAACTGTGTGACTGTGTGTCACAGTAATTACAGCCCCACAAACACACATAAACATTCTCACAGTGCCCTTCTTCATGACACAAGTCGTGTAAAGAAGTGTGGTTTGTGTCACTGAACTCCACCCGGTAACTTCGTCTAATCATATGTTCAAATGTGTTTATGTTTTTTGATATTCGCTTATTGAACAAACAGTGGAGAAAATTTGTATTAAAAAAAAATGGTTAGGGATTTCTAACCATTAATTGGAGTTTATTGTGACAACGATAAATCAAAATATTATAAGAAATGTATCACAGTAAAAGATAAACGATAAACGACCACAGCTCAAATTCTTTTGCCTTGGCAAACTGAGGTCCTTAACAAAGCTTACCAAACTCGGCTTTCACCATCGACTTGAACACTTTATAGTGGCGAAACACGACGGTGGTGGCGGCAGTGTCATGCTGTGGGAATGCTTTTCTTTTGGAGTGAATAGTGAAGCTGGTGTAGTTGCATTTAGCTACTGCCGGCCTGCAGACGTTTCAAAAATTGGGCGAAAACCCCGGAAAATAACGATCAACATTCAGCCATATATTGGTCCATATAAATTTGCCAGAATGTCCTAGTCAAAGTCCAGAGTGGAATCCAGGTCAGAACCAGTGGCAGGGCTTTAATATGGATGTTTATGGATGCTCTCCATCCAGACTAACTGAATCAGACCTTTGTTGTGAAGGACAAAAAAAGAGAAGAGTAAACATTTCAAACTTTACATGTACAAAACTTGTGGAAGAAATCTTTAGTGGTTTCAATTTGACAAAAACAAATTAATATGTTTCCAAATTACTGCATATGTTGTTTTTCTCTTTCTCATTTCAGTACAAATCTTTGTACTACATGAATACAATCTTTCTCGGACAGACCTAAGCAACAGTGGTAGCTCTCACTGCTTTGTGTCTGTTTATTTTAACCCCCGCAGAGCCGTTCTGCCTGGCTAGTTACCCTTCAGCCTTTCACAGCGTGATGTTCAACCCCGTGGAGCCTCGGCTGCTGGCCACGGCCAACTCAAAGGAAGGAGTTGGACTGTGGGACATTCGTAAACCACGAAGGTGAGACGTCTGTCTGCTTGCAGTGGGTTGATCCGGCAAAGAACACACTTCATTCTGGAGGAGAACCGAATATAATTGCATGAAATTGTTGCACAAACTGTTGTCTGTGAATGTCGGAAACTCAACCTCATCTGGATTTTCGAATCGTTTAGTGATTCGGGTCTGAATGTTTTGGGGTTTTAACAGCAATGTTTGTAAAACTCTGTTAGCTGTTCAATTTAAATATTCTCACAATCCTTTAAGTTATGAAAGTGATGCCAATCAGAGCTGCACCCAGTATAAACAGAACTTTTTCCACACCACACCACACACACACACACACACACACACACACACACACACACACACACACACACACACACACACACACACACACACCAATATATATAGATATGAAGGTACCTGAAAAATTCTCATATCACGAGAAATAAAAATCTCTGCTCTGGTTTAACAAACAAGGAACTTTTGGATGTGATTTCCAGGCATTAAATTTGGAGGATGCATTTTTAACTCTGACCCCCAGAGGTCGCTGTTTCCCCACTGATGAACTGCCAGGCCTCTCGCTCCAGCTCCTATTTCGTTCCTGTAAACAAACTATTTTACGTTTCTATCACTACAACTGAATTATCTCTAATTCAGTTATTTTGAATTATGTAGAAAAATAATCATATTAAAGTTTAAATCCCATATCTAATTCAGTTCTGGATTTTATTTTCCTTTTTTGTCCACTGCTTTAATAAAGTGAGAAAAGAAACATACAGCTGTAATGCGCTGTTAGCGTCACTTTAGCTACATGCTAAATCATTATTTTTGTGCACCTTTACACCCCTGATTCCAGGGCTGGTATGAACTGATGCATGAAACATCTAATCATCCTTTCTTACTCCCAAGAAAGTCAGAAATGAAACAACCGAAACTTCCAAATTGAAGTGGCGTATTGAGCCGTTGTCTTAGCATCTGTCAGCTCCACTATTACTCCATTCACTATCAAGGAAATTGAATCTATGAATTATTCAATGGTGTATAGTTAATGATTTTATAGCCGTAAGTGGTAGAAGTTGGTAGAAGTGGGCAGTAGTTTGCCTTGTGACGTTTCGAGCTCTGTCTTCCCTCCGTGCCTCGCAGCTCTCTGCTGCGCTACGGTGGCAGCATGTCCCTGCAGAGCGCCATGAGCGTCCGCTTCAACAGCTCGGGCACGCAGCTCCTGGCCCTGCGGCGCCGCCTGCCGCCCGTCCTCTACGAGCTGCACTCCCGCCTGCCCAGCTTCCAGTTCGACAACCAGGGCTACTTCAACTCCTGCACCATGAAAAGCTGCTGCTTTGCTGGCGACAAGGACCAGGTGGGTCAACAAGTCCTAAACCGAAGCGGCTCCGTGCGCACGACAGAAAATATGCGCATGAAATCCTGTACAGAACCAGTAAAAGTTTCCATTTCATGGACATGCGAAAGGAATTAAACCGACGTCCTGCCTGTGATAAATTACCAAGAGGTGATGGAATTTATCCTCCTGTTCTTCTACAATATTCTCAAGCTTAAGTTGTGAAAATCTCGTCTCTGTCAGATACTTTTCACTCATTACTGAATTAGCGCAGCCTAAACGTCGAGTTTTTGAGTTTTGAACCGTGACAGATGTTCCTGAGGTTTGGCTAAGAGCGGTTTGACCCTGACAGAGATGACGATCAACTGGATTTTTCTTTTGGTATCTGAGCTGCACTCCGTTTTTCAGTAACTTCCTCAAACTCTGCAGGCAGCTGAGGATTTTCTCAGTGTGGTGCTGAAGCAGACGGTTGCCAAGAGACGACTCAGAGTGTGATTGATGGGAAGGACGGTGGGGGGGGACGTCCTTTTGGGGGACAGCATTCCTGGATATTATAAGAAATGTATCACAGTAAAAGATAAACGATAAATGACCACAGCTCAATTTCTTTTGCCTTGGCAAACTGAGGTCCTTAACAAAGCTTACCAAACTCGGCTTTCACCATCGACATGAACACTTTACAGTGGCGAAACACGACGGTGGTGGCGGCAGTGTCATGCTGTGGGAATGCTTTTCTTTTGGAGTGAATAGTGAAGCTGGTGTAGTTGCATTTAGCTACCGCCGGCCTGCAGACGTTTCGAAAATTGGGCGAAAACCCCGGAAAATAACGATCAACATTCAGCCATATATTGGTCCATATAAATTTGTCCGGCTGCGTCTTCTGTCCGTCTGAGGCAGAGAGCGCAGGTATTGCAGGTTGAAGCTCCTTCCTGTGCCGTCCACCGAAACTCATTTAGCAAAACCGGTGTGGCTCAGTTTCCTGTGAAAAACAGATTTTTATTTTATACGCCACATCGTCGTGACTTTGGGGGGGATTTTCTGTGTTAAACCACTGCAAACACGAGCAAAACGGTGATGTGGAAGGAAAATGATACACAGTGATGCAACACAACAAAGTGTTTTAGAAACCAAAATCTGTTTTGCGTTGTGTATGTCGGTGTTGCATCGTGGTTATTATCATTTAAATGTGCAAAATGTAACAACCATAAAAAGACGTTGGCTTCAGTAGTTTTTGTTGTTTGATTCATGCTTAGGCCTGCCGCTATAACAAATTGTTCTGGACAATAAATTGTCCCAGACGTTATCGCAATAAATGATAATATTGTTGTTTTGAGACCATTTCCAAGTGATATGTAGGTAGTAGCATAAAAACATGTTTATTTTAAATCGAAATATCCAAAATAAATAAATGAAACAACAGAAATAACACTGGAAAGGGTAGTTTAGACCAAAGCACCAAACTGAAAACTTATCATCAAATTTTTAGTAGGAAGAGAGAAAAGAGAAAATCAATAATTCATACAAATGGAAATAATTGAGTTAGTCACATGATTAATTGATTTATTGCTTACTAAAACAGCCCTAATCATGCCTTTTTTCCAACTCTGTCAGTAATGTCTGTCAAGACATTACATTACAATGTTCCAACATCGTAATGCTGGAAGAAAAAAAAACTATTAACAAAAATATGCAATCATGGTTTTACTTTGATGCTCCTAAAATAAGCAACCAGAGCTACAACGGTAGATGAAGGCATAGTTACAAGTTCAAACAGTCCAACAAAGATCCGAACTTGAACATTTATTCTAGAAAGTAGCGATGCAGGTCGACTGAAAACAAATGCACGCCACACTTTTCAGCTTTACATTTCAGACTTTGTATTTTCCTTCCATGTTATCCTTTTCGTTGGTCCCAGTAGGAATGAATCAAACTGTGTTTGTGTCCTTTTTAAGCCGTGAAACAGAGATCAGGAGGATATTTACAGAAGCGAATTAAACAAATTCTTCTCACGTCATTGAGCAACAAAATGCAAAAAGTATTTTTGGTGTTTTCTCTTCCTGTAGACGGGCCTGGAGACATTCCTTCCCTCAGTGTTACATGTGTCTAAAAGAATGTGAAGCCCCCATCGACCCTGTCAGAACTTCCTCCTGTAGAAACGTTTAAGTGAAACCATGTGTTCATAAAGCCTAATAACGGTTCAGGTCGAGCAGGAGCTTTGTTTAGTTCATGACACATAAAGTCTGCGTCTGACTGCAACACTCTGATTAGATCTGCTGGGTTTCTGCTTCGTCTTCTCTCTGAATGTATCTGCTTTTTACTTGCTTTCCTAGTTTCTCTCCCTTTTGGTGAAGTTAAGTCTCAGTACTTTATTTTTCTCTCTCTCTTCAGTACATCTTGTCTGGATCAGATGACTTTAATCTGTACATGTGGAAAATCCCAAACGACCCTGAAGCAGGTGAGTTGCTGGTTTGATTTCCCAGATTCCTGGTTGATTTTTCACATTCCTGCTTGAAAATGTTGCCTGAATCCTGCGGTGGGAGATTGTTTACCGAGCGCAAGAAACACCTGCAACAGCTATATTATTTCTTATTAAAGAAAAAAAAGACATAAACATACGCATGCTGATTTTGGACGTAATTAAAATTATCTATACAATTGTTTTTGAATAAGAACGCTGAGCCTTCTGCCCCCAGGTGGTCCCGGCCGCGTGGTGAACGGAGCCTTCATGGTTCTGAAGGGCCACCGTTCCATTGTGAACCAGGTTCGCTTCAACCCTCAGTCTTACATGATCTGCTCCTCCGGAGTCGAGAAAGTCATCAAGGTGAGCAAAGAAACATCTCTGCAGTCGAGTTTCGTCGTTCTCTGCTGAGGAGAATCTCTTCGTTCAGTCGGTTTGATTGAAGCGTGAAAGAAACTTTTGCACTTTGACAGTAGCTCGTCCTTCAGAGAGGCAACGTCACCATCAACTCTACACATGGACTAAACTGAGATTCTTACATTGTGATGACCTTGAATAAAAATACCATGTTTTCAGGTAGTATTAGTGTTTGCACAAAAGATTTTGCCATTAATTGCTTTTATTTCAACAGAAGAACATTATTGTTGTTGCTGCTGTTAAAATAATGCAATCGGTTGGTTATTACTGATATATTAATTTGATTTATACCATATATGTCGTTTTAATGGTCTCAAGCAAAAATGTGGCACATTGCTAAATTAATATTAGTAGGCCTGTAACCACGACAAACTTTGGTGGACGATAAATAGTTCCAGAACTTATTGTGATAAACAATAATATTGTTGCTTTGAGACTGTTTTCAAGTAATAAAGGTGCAATAATGGAAGAACAGATTCTCAATGATCAATAAACTTTAAATCCTAATGAACATTTAAACACTGGAACTGGAAGACTTTTAAAATATCCAAAAATAAATAAAGAAAACGACAAATAAAATTAATTATGTGGTCGTTGTAAACAAAATTATCTTTAAAAATAAAGGAATAATTGAGCTCAAAGCACCAGACTGAAGACTTTCATCATTCAGTTTATAGTAAAAAGAGAAATGATAAATCAAGCAAATGAAAATTTGCGAGTTTATTTTAATTTATCATGCAATTAATTAATTGTTTATTGCGATGGGCTTAAATATTAGTTTAGCAAATAAACTTTCTAAGACAGTACACAATATTTTATTGTTTTACTTTGCCTTATTACCTTATTAATCAAGTGTCGTGACAGTATAATGAGCTTTAATTTAAGAGTGACATGTAGTGAGTGGTACTTTAGGTTTCACAATGTCTGAATAATTTTTACAACCTGACAGATTTCCAAACCGCCAAATTTCAAGAAATCTCTGAAAGTGTGTGTCACCAGGTTGACACCAAACTTCTGGGACAAATATTTATCCAGGAAAATCTGTTTTTGTGACTTGCCTAAATGTCACATAGAAAAATCATTACTGGTGCATCACCTCCAATCTCAGTTTCCAGTGTAAATGATCACCTGTTTCTATTAAAATCAGCAGTTTAAAGGTTGGTAAAAATGGTTTTTGCTTGAACCACTGTGATGATTTCCAGGTCAAAGTCCATTAAGAAGATAAGTACTTTAGTCGTTGTCATACTCAAATTAGCTGTTAGCTTCAGGTTCATTACAAGTTTCACAAAAAAAAGACGTCAAGCATTGCATAGTTTGAAGCGAAAGTATTAAAGATGGATGGACTTGGAGATGTCGGCTCATTGCCCTTCAATGTTTCTGTCTGACCCAGGTGTGGAGTCCGTACCGGCAGCCGGACAGCGAGGGGGATCTGGAGGGCCGGGTGGAGGACCGCTCCCGCAGCCTCTACAGCCATGAGGAGTACATCAGCCTGGTGCTCAACAGCGGCAGCGGCCTGTCCCACGACTACGTCAGTCAGTCCATAGAGGAGGACCCGCGCATGATGGCCTTCTTCGACTCGTTGGTGCGCCGGGAGATCGAGGGCTGGAGCTCGGACTCCGACAGCGACCTGAGCGAGGAGGCCATCATGCAGCTCCACGCCCGCGGCCGCCGCTCCACGCGGGCCGCATCGGCAGCTCCGGTCATCGCCTCGGCTGCCGACCGCCACACCGACTCCGACAACTCCTCGTCCTCCTCGCTGGCGGGACCCGACGCCTCAGGCGGTGAGGAGCGAGAGGACGGGGAGGACGGGGAGGAATGTCCCAGGAGACAGAGGAGACGCCCACAACACCAGTCGGGCTTCTTGGCCAACGAGGACTCGGACTCCAGTGAGTTTTGGCTCGACCCGATGCCCCGTCCTCGCTCGCCGAGCCCCAGGGAGAACTCCACGCTCTCCAGCCCCAGCAACTCCCCGTCGCTCCCCGCCGAGGCCTCCAGCTCCTCCACGTCCACCTCCAGCTCCAGCAGCGACGACGAGGAGCGGCGCAGCGCCGTCCGACGCCAGAACGTGGTGAGGCGGCGGCGCATGAACGTGGTGTCCAGGGCCGGAAACCGACCCGAGTCCATTCAGGCTCTGTTCTCAGCAATCGACTCGTACAGCTACCCGTCGATCTCCGTCGACGACGTGTCGTCCTCCTCGTCGGACGACGAGCCGAACTCCCTGGTGATTAAACCCCGGGCTTCCGCTTCCACAGAGGAGGAAAAGCGCCTGAGTCCGTCGGAGTTCGTGTGTCTGAGTCCGGTGATGTCTCCAGAAAGCCGAGACAACAACGGGAGTGACAGGACTGAGCAGGGAGGGCGCTCCGTCGCGTCGCCTCGGTTACCAGACGAATTCGGCAGCCCTAACGGCGGAGATGCCAACGATGTCTCGACTGTCGCAGACGGCGTCTCTCAAAGCCGACGCAGTCCGGGCGTGAACGGGCAACACAGACCCGTCACGTCGTCCAATCAGCTCGCGTCCTCAGAGTCCGAGGACGAGATCGGAACGCTAGCCGAAGAACCCAGGCAGCAGAGGGAGAAGGGCCTGGCGCAGAACGCTCTGAAACGGACTCACGTCGGGTCGGAGGAGGCCGAGTTGGGCTTGTCGTCCTCCGAAAAGAAGCTAAAGACGTAACAAAAGCCTCTTCTCATTTGTACCCAGAACAAAACTTAGGAAGTGGATTTTTTTTATGGGCTTCTACAACTCAATTTTAGGTTGTTTTTTTTTTTCCATTTCGGACTCCTAGTCATGACTCACATGACCTCACACTGCTGAAGAACAGCTAAGAATGGTTGTTGTTGTTGAAGAGCAGACAGATTGGACCGTACCTCCATCGTTTCGGTCGGTTGCATTAAAACATAAATAAGCTGCAGGTTGGTACTACATGAGAGGCGTTTATTTTTATGTGACGCGTCAGTATTCACTTTTGGTTTTTTTTCCCCCTGTACCACCTCCTTGTGTTCTGATCGCTGCGGCCTGATCCGCTGTTCGGTTCTGCCTCTGATGACTAAAAGAACTTGTGCGCAGCGAAAGCTTTGAGGTTTTTAGTTGAACTTTGTTCTGATGAGGTTTGTTGTCATTAAGTGTTTCTCGGTTTACGCTGCTCCAGGAAGCCTGAAGAACTGACTCCAGGTCAGTTTCTGCTTGTATAAACTGTGTTGACATTTTGCTTTGTTTTTGTGTTCTTAATCTGCCTGCAGTTACAAATCATCTCACTTGTGTTTTATTGCAACTAAAAAACTGATCTGTGACAAAAAAAAGAGAAAAACGTCAGTGTTTACTTACTTTGATACTCGCCAACAATTTGAAATAATTAAGAAATTTTATAAAGGATTCAAGTGTTGCTCCACTGAGTCTCCATGGCAACGTGATCTTGATCATAATGGAACGTTTGTCCAGCTGTGAGGGGAAAAGAGCAGGGTGGTAACTGATAAAATATTTCATAATTATTTGAATGTAATGTCCTCCAGGGACAAAGTGAAGGATTTTAACGCACTGTGGGCCAAACACCAGTGACCAGCAACATTTACTGACTGAAATATACAGAAAAAAAGTATTTTTATTGTAATAAAAAAAAAGAATAAACGTAATTACATTTGGCCACTGGGGGGCAGTAGAAACAATATACTGTCGTGGAGATGGTTCTGAATAGTTGGATCATTGGAAATGATGATAAAAATTAAACAGAATTTAAAAAAAAATAGTTTTATTTTGCTGAATCTTTAAAGTGTGAAGCTGGATTCATCAGATAGCGTAATTTAGACACAAAATGATTTTTCCCAATTTCAAATTAACATTTTTAATCTGTTCCAACTCCTCAGTGAATCTGATGTTCAAAATGTTTTATTCCCACTGGAGAATTTTTGTGTGATTTTCCTCAGTAAAAGCACAAAGCAAATTCTGACCCATCTTGAGGTGAAGACCAGCATTTGGCTGCCCATTTCCTGCAAGTGATGGAATCACTCATACTGTGACGCCCAACAGGGGGATGGTTGTTCATAAAGCACATGGTGTCACTGCTGTCTGAGGGAACGGGTATCACTGCTGATGGGTAGAAACTACACAGCTGTGAAGATGGATAAATTAGGAAAACACAAATAAAAGGAGGAGATGACAGAAGAACAAGTGTAGACAGAAGAAGGGAATGAAAAAAGGAAACGAGAGTGGATGGATGTGAGAAAAACAAATTAAAGAGGAATGTGAAAACGAGCACAGAAATGGTAATAGGAAAGGAAAGAATGCAGGACACATGGAAGTAAAGATAAAAGGAAGGTGTAAAAGAAGACAAACTGATTCATGAAGAGAAGAGGGGACAAAAGGAATGAAGAAAGTAAAATAAAAATTAAGGACAGGAAATGGAGGAAGAAAGAAATTAGGAAATCAGAAAAACTGCGAAATAATGTAGGAAGGAACAAAACGAGTAAAATGACGAGATTTAAAAAAGTAACTTGGCTCAACTGTTTGACTATGAAACTGGAAATAACTACTTTCCATATCTTCCTTTTCCTACACCTAGAATAAAAACATGACTCAAATTCCATACGTTAGTAGGAATCCTGCAGAGTTTGCGCTTGGTGAAACCAGAGGATAGGTGGGGCGGCGCGGCGCTCGCCCAGGACTCACTTCTTGATATTCATGCAATCATAGGCAACATCCTGGCTTACCAAGTGGAGGCTCTGAATGTAATCTGGAGGCAAAACTTCTCAGCAGTCGTGTATTTTATAAATTCCTCACATTCCTTCATTTACGTGAGTCAGAATAATTTCCTCATCTTATAAATATCGCATATCAGCAGGAAGTAGCCTTCTTGTAGCTCTGCGATCTCATGTTGCTCTTCCCACGCCTCTACATGGTCACGTCGAGGGTGATGCAGTGTTAAAGTATCTTTATTTATACAGGCGAGGTTAGCCGAGGTTCTCCTCTTCCTCCACATTCACAATTGGGAGGAGCCCAGTAGAACCACAGCCTTGGAAGGCCTTCCTCCAGAGCAGATGGATGATACGGTGCAAAGTTAACGTTACTTTGAACTCTGCATCTTCATCCTCTTATTTCAACACTGTGGCTGGCATCCTAGGAAGGGCTGATGCTGAAAAGTGGGACTGTGCATGCAGAGTTCTGATGTGATCCCACGTGGCGTTTTAACCCAAACAGTGGGAACCATCACTGCCCAGGCAGCAATTTTCCATACATGGATCCAGCCTTAACGGCGATTGAAGAATTCCCCTTCCGACATGACTGGAATACCTTGGGTGGCTGCCAGAGACCAAACACGACACGCCAGCTCTTCACATGAGCCTTCGGGGAGCCGGCAGGAGCGTTCTCTTCTTCTCCAAACGGCTCCGTTTTGGCGTTAAGGGACACCAAACCAGTGTTTGGAAAAAAAACGGCTCAGGCTTGGATCAGACGTAGAACATACGTTACCAAAAACGTTCACAACTCGCAAAGAGTATTATTAGATTTAAGTTTGAACTTTCAGTAGGCCATTTTAACACTTTAGTTTGCTATGATATCATACTCTGTAGTTATATAGATCCAAACAAGTCTTTCTCAGCTCCTAACAGGTTTTCTTTATATAATTGGGTCCATCCGTCTTTTAGCACCTCTGATCAACTTCCCTGTCTCGACCAAGAAAGTCATCCCAACATCATGATACTGCCACTACCATGCTCTTTTAGTTTCCCTCCAAGTAGCGTAATAAATATTATTTTTGTTCTAACGTGACCAACTGACTTTTTTTTTCCTTCTTCAACATGACTGCTGCTGGAGCTGGACAATAAATTAATAACAATAATATACTGTGATAGATACATGATCTGTATCAATAGATAATATGCCTAATATAATCAATAATTTCAACTCTAATCCAGAAAAAAAAGCATTCTAGGAGTTATAGGCAGAGGAAAAATCAGGTGGTATGAACTAATTCACTGGCTCGTTGGTTACCTAGCAACAACCTGTTGAGTAAGTTGTGCAGCAGCAGTTTCAAGTTTGGCCATTGTGCCTCATAATTACTGAAATATAAACAACCTGGAGTGAAAATTGCAGATAAAACAGGAAAGGTTACACCACCAGTTTGGCAGCCTTTCTGATTTTTACGATAAAAAACTAATCAATAATTATTGTTATCGACTGATGTGAGACGCTTATATCGTGATACGTTTTTCAGCCATATCGTCCATTGTAGCTTTCTTTCAACACTGGCTTTTTTTCTTGCCACTCTTCCATTTATGGAGTATAAGACTAATTGTTGTCCAGCTGGATTTACACAAGAAATTAAATTACACACACAGATTAATTTAACAGTGATTGGTCGCACTAAATCTTCTTTTTGAGATGGAGAGTAAAGTGTGGATGAAATATCAAACGAACACAACACTTTTCATATCTTAATTTGGAATTATTTTGCAAACCATAAAGCACTTTTCTGTCCTTTACAGTTTTTCACAGCTAAAATCCCAAATAAAACACATTAATATGTGCGGCTGTAATGTAGCAAAAGGTCAAGGCATTGTTCTTAATGCCAACTGTGCTGCCTGTAAATCATTGCTCGTAACTAGAAGGAACAATGATTTACAGGGCGTCGTTTGCAGCACTGACAGGAGGAACCTCTTCTGTTATCAGGCCAGCAGGAGCGTATCGGGGCCTGACGACATTTAAATTTCAGTGTTGAACTTCTTATTTTATGCTTTTGAATCAGTAGCTAATAGACCTTTTGCAAGTAACTTAAGCTAACCTCCTTTTGACAGAGTGAAATAACTTTCCCATGTCAACCAACTTTTTCTGTTCCTAAAAGATGGAGATTTGAAAAGTTTTCTTTTAGCTTCTCGTCATCTGACGACAACACGACTCAAACCAAAATGACAAAAACGCTCATTCCCCACCAGGAATAATGTTTCCGCCATTGTTTCAGCGCCCCTGCTGGCTCGGCGCCCCTATGTGTCGCAGATTTTTTCAAGTCCGCCGCGCTGTTAGAGCGCAGCGATAGGGAGGGAGCTGTTGTTCTCCACCGAGAACAACAGAGGCTTTCAAATCGCCCAGTGCGACATCAATAGTATCGAGTCGAGTATCGATTGATTCATCCATATCTTTCATCCGGGAACCCATTGACTTTACCTCAGAAAGAATCAGCTCCATAGTTGTTTGGTTGGTTAGCTCTGTTTAACTAGCATTAGCTTCGGCCTGACTGGGATCCGTCGGAACGGTTTTCTTCTTACTGGAAGAGCCGCCGGGGAAAAAAATTGGGAAATCTTTTCACGATGTGGTCTAGACATCCCCGAAGTGTTTTAAAGTCGACAAAAACGTATTTAACTGGAGGAAGTTCTGAAAACCTTTTAAGTCTGGATTAAAGTCGATCTACAGAAGTTCAACTCTGACATTGATTTAAACTGTTCCTTCTGTGACATTTGCCCAGAATCAGTCACTCATTTGTTCTGGTTGCTCTTACTCTAAAGTGTTTTGGCAACATTTTTGTAACTTTGTTGACTCAAAAATATCAGCAGGTTTTAATTTATATTGGAAAAATGTCTTGTTTGGATTTCAACAAAATGAAAAAATGAATTTAAAAAGTTTATCAATTTATTACTTATTAAAGCTAAATTTCACCTACATAAATGTAATTTTTTGAGGAAAAAAACAGACTTTTCAGTATTTTTGATTGGAGTTAAACATTATATTTACAATTCAACCTTCAACTAATCAAAAAGTAAAAACAACAATATGGATTTGCAATCAACTTGGAGTTTTGGATTATCGCCTATGTTAATTCACTGTAATTCTGGCACATTTACCACAATTTGTACTATTTTCCTTATACAAGATTATTTTGATTTTCATTTCCTCGTCACTATTGTACTTTATGTTCCCCCTGGCAATTATATTTGTCTAGTTTTTGTTTTGTTTTTGTTTTTTCTCTAATATGTACACAGCACAGTTGTGTATTGTTGTTTACAAGAAATAAAGTTTATTTAAAAAAAAAACCTTTTAAGCTTGGAGCGAAAAAAGCCTCAAGCCTCCATCTTGGTCCTGATCACGTGACCTCTCTCCCCAGTCTCACTTTCAACTTGTGCTTAAAGTGCACATATTAAACTACACACCAGTTTTTAAATTCTGTTATTAGACCAAGTAGAACCGGAGTTGTGCTTAAATATGTAAACCATATTTTTCCAAATGTCAGATAAATATTAAACGGGCTTTTCTGGGAATGTAACAGGAAATGAGCTTCCAGACGTAAAAAATGGATTCCATTAGATTCCTTGGCTATTGGAAATCTCACGTCTACAACAAATAATTATGGTTTGTATTTTGTTGCTAAGAAACAGTAAAGTTGTTCAAGTTGCGTTGAAAGAGAACCAGAACGGCGTGAGCGGTGAGATCGAGAAATTGATGCTAAGTTTTAATACCGGAGCGATCGGTGGCATCACTTGGTGATTTGTTTTCAGCTTAGTAGTTTCTGTCCTGTAAAGCATTATGTGAAGAATGAAGCGCAGCGGGCAGCTCTGCTTTGAGCCGGAAGACGAAAAGGAGTCTGCGGGTTTCATTTGTTTCATTTGCGGCTCATTCAGTGAATGTTTTGTGACCAGGAAATGCTTGAATGCAATATGACGTCCATTTTATTCAATTTCCACAAATGTACCACGTTTCTAAAACACCCAATGAAAAGTTGTTGTCGGTATGTTGTTGAGGAGACAGAGACACGTGGTGCGAGACGCTCTGGAGAGTTTTGGAGACCGGAAGAGACCGGAGAGCAGCGACGCTTTGGATTTTACTAGGAGTGTTTCGATGAGTTTTTTAGACGATAAGTGTGTTAGTTGGAATTCGTGAGTGTGTGTGCAGTGTTTTGTTGATCTGTGTGTCAAAATAAGCCATGGCTACATGGCTGCAGAGCAGCTCTGAGGCACGGAAGAGGAGCAGACAGCCCCGCCCCCTGTATGCCAGTAAAATGGTCCCACAACGCATCAAATACAGAACACACACACACACACACACACACACACACACACACACACACACACACACACACACACACACACACACACACACAACAGGCTTCTAGTGGCTTTGATGTACCAGTGATGTCACTCATGCTCTATGACATCACTGACGACTCTCATTTGTTGTACACGTCAGAAGAAGAACACAGAGGACAAGAAGAGCACAGAAGAGAAGATGGATACGAAGACCATGGATAAGAAGACACTGGAGAAGGAAAACCAGGAGCTTCTACAGGTTGTTGAGGGCCTCCAGAAAAGAATTGAGAGCTTAAGCTCTTGCAGGCCTTGTTTCCTGCAAATACAGTACAACCAGCTGGAGAGTAAGTACAACTATATCCAGCAGAAGATGGAGTCAGTTTCTGCGCAGCTCGACAGAAGAGATTCAAGATGTAAAGATCACTGTGGGACACTAAAATCATCACAGGAGAAAACAGAGCATCAGGCCAGAGAGATAGACGATCTTTTGGCGGAGCTGGATAATCTGAACGGCCTACAGGTGACGAATCAGGAGACAATTAAGGTCTTGTCCGAGAAGAAAGCAGAGCTCATGGAGGAAAATGTTCTGCTGAGACAAGGGAAGGCAGAGCAGAAGAACCAGGAGCCAGCATCAGTTCTGAGGCAAGTCGGCACATGGGCAGCTAGAGTTTTATTTACCATGTACCAGTCGGGAACACTCAGATATTCACTGCCATCATGGATATTCTAGTTCCACTGGGTTGGTATGTAAAACTGGTGCTTGTTCTACGAGGAGGTACCCAAAAGTTTCCAGAATGACGCTGCTGCATGTGCAGTTCTTGTAGTACACAATTTTGCTGCTAGTTATTTGTTCAACCGCTCCTTCTCAATCAGTGTGCCAAACGATGTTGATGTGGAAGGTTTTGTCTACCTGCAGTGAATTTTCTTGGAAGAGCTGTTTTGTCCAGCCGTCGTTTTTTTCTTCATGGAGAAGTTTTATGAGCAGCGCGTGGCTGAAACTTTGCTTCCTGCTCGGGAAAAAGCATCAGAAACGTTCAAATGTTGAAGTTTACTGGTGGTTCACACTGCTTTAAAAATAATGAAATGTCAATTAATGATTAACCGCTTTTATTCCGGAGCGGGAAGCAAAACTTCACAGCCGCGCTGTGAAGCCGAAAAAAAGCGGTTGATCAATTGACATTTTACTGTTTTTAAAGTGGGTGAACCACAAGTAACCTTGAGCTTGACACATAGCGTCATCCTTGTAAACGGTCTTCAACATATGAATGGTTTCCGATGCTTTTTCCCCGAGCAGGAAGTAAAGCTTCAGCCGCGCGCTGCTCATAAAACTTCTCCATGAATAAAAACGACGGCTGGACAAACAGCTCTTCCAAGAACGTTCACTGCAGGTAAACGAAACCTTCCACATCAACACTGCTTGGCACACTGATTGAGAAGACATGATTGACCAAATGACTAGCGGCAGAATTATGTACTACACAAATTGCGCGGGCAGCAGCTTCATTCTGGAAACTTTTGGATACCCCCTTGTAACTGCTGGCGTCTCAAGTAGCTGCTGGCTTCACGAGTCGCTGGCGGCCGTCCTCGACTCGCTGGTGGCCCTCCTCGACTCGCTGGTGGCCCGCCTCGACTCGCTGGTGGCCCGCCTCGACTCACTGGTGGTTCTACTCAACTCCTGATGGCTCTACTTGACTCCTGGCGGCTCTCCTCGACTCTGGCTGCTCTCCTTGACTCCTGGTGGCTCTCCTTGACTCCTGGCGGCTCTCCTCGACTCTGGCTACTCTCCTCGACTCTGGCGGCTCTCCTCACACGCTCCTCGACATCTGGTGGCTCTCCTCGACTCGCTGGTGGCTCCTACTCGACTCTGGCGGCTCTCCTCGACTCTGGCGCTCTCCTCGACAATCTGGTGGCTCTCCTCGACTCTGGTGGCTCTTCTGACTCCTGGTGGCCTTTGACCCCTCTTTTCTTGACTCCTGGCGGCTCTCCTCGACATCTGGTGGCTCTCCTCGACTCTGGTGGCTCTCTCCTCGACAATCTGGTGGCTCTCCTCTGACTCCTGGGGCTCTCCTCGACTCTGGCGGCTCTCGTCGACAATCTGGTGGCTCTCCTCGACTCCTGGTGGCTCTTCTTGACTCCTGGTGGCTCTTCTGACTCCTGGTGGCTCTCCTTGACTCTGTGGCTCTCCTCGACTCTGGCGGCTCTCCACTCCTGGTGGCTCTTCTTGACTCCTGGTGGCTCTCCTCGACTCTGGCGGCTCTCCTCGACTCTGGTGGCTCTCCTCGACAATCTGGTGGCTCTCCTCGACAATCTGGCGGCTCTCCTCGACTCTGGCGGCTCTCGTCGACAATCTGGTGGCTCTCCCTCGACTCCTGGTGGCTCTTCTTGACTCCTGGTGGCTCTTCTTGACTCCTGGTGGCTCTCCTTGACTCTGGTGGCTCTCCTCGACTCTGGCGGCTCTCCTCAACAATCTGGTGGCTCTCCTCGACTCCTGGTGGCTCTTCTTGACTCCTGGTGGCTCTTCTCGACTCCTGGTGGACGTCCTCAACTCGCTGGTGGTTCTACTCGACTCGCTGGTGGCTCTACTCGACTCCTGGTGGCTCTCCTCGCCAATCTGGTGGCTCTCCTCGACTCCTGGTGGCTCTCCTCGACTCTGGTGGCTCTCTTCGACTCTGGCGGCTCTCCTCGACAATCTGGTGGCTGTCCTCGACAATCTGGCGGCTCTCCTCGACTCTGGCGGCTCTCGTCGACAATCTGGTGGCTCTCCTCGACTCCTGGTGGCTCTTCTTGACTCCTGGTGGCTCTTCTTGACTCCTGGTGGCTCTCCCTCGACTCTGGCGGCTCTCCTCGACTCTGGCGGCTCTCCTCAACAATCTGGTGGCTCTCCTCGACTCCTGGTGGCTCTTCTTGACTCCTAGTGGCTCTTCTCGACTCCTGGTGGACGTCCTCAACTCGCTGGTGGTTCTACTCGACTCGCTGGTGGCTCTACTCGACTCCTGGTGGCTCTCCTCGACAATCTGGTGGCTGTCCTCGTCTCCTGGTGTCTCTTCTCGAATACTGGTGGCTCTCCTCGACAATCTGGTGGCTGTCCTCGTCTCCTGAGTCTCTTCTCGAATCCTGGTTTGCTCTTCTCGACTCCTGGTGGCTCTCCTCGACAATCTGGTGGCTGTCCTCGTTTCCTGGTGTCTCTTCTCCAATCCTGGTTTGCTCTTCTCGACTCCTGGTGGCTCTCCTCGACAATCTGGTGGCTGTCCTCGTCTCCTGGTGTCTCTTCTCGACTCCTGGTGGCTCTTCTCGACTCCTGGTGGCTCTCCTCGACTCCTGGGGGCTCTCCTCGACTCCTGGCGGCTCTCTCGACTCCTGGCGGCTCTCCTCGACTCCTGGTGGCTCTTCTTGACTCCTGGTGGCTCTTCTCGACTCCTGGTGGCCGTCCTCAACTCGCTGGTGGTTCTACTCGACTCGCTGGTGGCTCTCCTCGACAATCTGGTGGCAGTCCTCATCTCCTGGTGTCTCTTCTCGAATCCTGGTTTGCTCTTCTCGACTCCTGGTGGCTCTCCTCGACAATCTGGTGGCTGTCCTCGTCTCCTGGTGTCTCTTCTCGACTCCTGGTGGCACTTCTCGACTCCTGGTGGCTCTCCTCGACTCCTGGTGGCTCTCCTCGACTCCTTGTGGCTCTCCTCGACTCCTGGTGGCTCTCCTCGACTCCTGGTGGCTCTCCTCGACTTCTGGTGTCTCTTCTCGACTCCTGGCGGCTCTTCTCGACCGCGGCCTTCTCGCTCCTGGCGGCTCTTCTCGACTCCTGGCGTCTCTTCTTGACTCCTGGTGGCTCGCCTCGACTCCTGGTGGCTCTCCTCGACGATCTTGTGGCTGTCCCCGTCTCCTGGTGTCTCTTCTCGACTCCTGGTGGCTCTTATCGACTCCTGGCGGCTCTTCTCGACTCCTGGTGGCTCTCCTCGACGATCTTGTGGCTGTCCCCGTCTTCTGGTGTCTCTTCTCGACTCCTGGTGGCTCTTATCGACTCCTGGCGGCTCTTCTCGACTCCTGGTGGCTCTTCTTGACTCCTGGAGGCTTTTCTCGACTCCTGGCGGCTCTCCTCGAGTCCTGGTGGCTCTCCTCGACTCCTGGTGGCTCTTCTCGACTCCTGGTGTCTCTTCTCGACTCCTGGCGGCTCTTCTCGACTCCTGGCGGCTCGTCTCGACTCCTGGTGGCTCTCCTCGACAATCTTGTGGCTGTCCCCGTCTCCTGGTGTCTCTTCTCGACTCCTGGTGGCTCTTCTTGGCTCCTGGATCTTCTTGGCTCCTGCATCTGTGGTCTGTTTTAAAATATTAGTGTTTAGTCCCTGAAGCCCTAATGGAGCCGCTGATTTAATTTGGATTAAACAGAAGTTCAAATTTTTTGTTTTAATACTAGTTGTGTGTTTAAATAGCATTTCACTGGAGATCTTTTCCTGTAACATATAATCACACAGTAATATTTTTACCTTTCCTGTCAACTTAATATCTTTTAATACAAAAACACGGTGGACCCCCGGTGGACCGCCTCGACCACCAGGCTTAGCAAGTTTTCTGGGGGAAACCCTGAAAATGAACGCTCTCTATTGTGGTATCACCATGGAGGGATTTCTTTATTTAAATGGCTTCATTTTTTAGAGGGATACACAGTGAGGGTATCGTGATTTTAGTAATTACATGTTTATAAGAGCGATTTTCTGTTGTTCCTCCATGGAAGCGGGCAGCATCCAGACGGACAATAAAACACTTAATATAAGTTGCTGCTTTGATATGATCACAAAATTGCCAAAACATATGTACAAAAATCCTCAATAAAACATAAAATATTAGAAAATCAGACACCAGACAAAGTGAATCACAGGAATGTCATCAGCCGGTGTAAAGCTGACCTGATGGTGAAGCTACTAGCAGGAGCGAAACTGTGCCAAAAGCTACAAACACTGAATAGAAGAGCTGCCATGGATACAGTTGCAGTCAGGCATGATTTAATTTTACACAATACAGTTTTAGGAAGATGCTCAAAGTCTAAACTGGTATTGTTGTGCATTTAAGGTATAAAGTTTACCTTCGACCAAACGCCCCCCAAAGGCATCCCAGCCCCCCTTTTGTGAAAATGTCTGCTAACTTTCAGTCTTGTCCCCTTTCCTTTGCCCAGCGCTACTTGTTTTTAATTCCTTTCTCAAGTAAACTTGGTTCTTTACCGGGTGAGACAAACTCCATCTTCTTTCATATTTCATTTCATTTAACCACCGAACCAAACGTATGCCCTTCTTTTCTACAAACCGTTTTACAGTCATTGGTCAATAACACAGGAGCTAGAATTCTGATTGGCAGACATCTTTGTCTATTGCCTACAGTTTAGTTGAGGGGGATCGTTGGGTCAAAAGCTCTTTAAGCCCTGATCATAGTGCAGGTGCAGCTTTAAGATAACAAGCAGTTTCAACTTGATACAGATTAAGTTGATAATCTGTTGATTATCAAGTTGATAGCTACTTCTGGGCCCAGCTGTAGCTCCCTGTAGCAGTTTATTATATTGTCCATGACGTTTTTAGACGAATGTGCTATTTAATATGAACAAAGTGCAACACATGGCATAATCTATTGCCTTTCTAGCCCAAAGGAAATAATCTCAGTCTTTTTCTGCAGGAGCTTTACTTGACCACAGATTTTCAAATGTTGATTTTATTAATTGTAAATACTCCCATTGATAATTCATGAATTTGCTTTAGTTTAGCTATCCACAACTGAGCCTGATTAATGTCCAACTTAAAAAAAATAGGAATCATATTAATAAAACCTATTTGACAGAATAAAGTGCACAAGTAGGGAAGTGAGAGTCATTATTCTCCAATGAGAAAACGCTAATGCTGTAAGTTTCATATCAACAAGAAGGATCCAAATATTTTCAAGCTCATCAATTAAAATGCAGTCCCTCCTACATTAACAGACTAGGAAGTTAAGCATGATATAAATGTTCTACATAATGGGCCTCTGTATTGCACTGCTTTTAAGCTATTATGGTATCAAAAGACAAAGCAGAGAATTTCAAACCATTTACGGCGAACGTTTACAACAGACCCGGACTACAAATATCTTTAAAATTTCCTCTTCGGCCATATTTGTGTCCGTTTTCTCGTCAATATTCGAGAGTTTAGAGCGACGCAAATTTGGGCAGGCAGCGTTTCTGGGCATAACACCTGTTAGCTTTACCGCGGTCTGACCCGCTAAAGCCCCATGGACACGTTTGACCTCCAATGCTGGATGATCAGCTGGTAAACCTACCAAGGTCGGTAAAATTTTTTGTAGAAAGCCCACAAGTTCTCTGCTTTCTCCTCCATGCATTTTTGTCGCATATACATTGCATACAGTCTATCACATTTATTAGTAGCTAAGTACAGAGGAAGCTTCTAAGAGGGCCATTTTTGACAAAAAAAAAAAAAAAAAACGACGAGTAAATTTTCGCCAATTTTTTTTTTAGATTTTCAGAAATTTTCTGAACTCCAAGTCAAACAAGATGTCTTCTGAAATTTATAAACTTCCAAAACAATTATGGAATATTTCTGAGATTATTATCAAAAGTTTTGAGGGGTTTTTTTTTTGGCGGAAATGTACTCCTGTTTTTATTTTGTAATTATTCTGATTTTCTATCTTTAATGGTCCTAAATACGTCGTCGTAATTTGGGAGATAAAACACCAGAACACCAACAATTGTTCTCAACAACCATTTAGCGCCATTAGTGTGGCTGAGCACCTTTAAGCATCATCTTCTATAAACAATTTCAATCGGAACTTAAATATTAACGCATAGAGAGTTATTAATTTGTCAGTATGAATATTCTACGTCGCCAGACAGTTTCCTGAATGCAACATTAATGAATCTCTTTGCTTTGCAAATGGCTGAGGGCTAATTAGCTAATGGACGTGTCGTGTGTATAATTATCACAGCGGCAAGCGGCGCTCCGCTCCTTTTATTCCCTTCAATCTGCAGCCGCCGCTGCTGTTTCCTTCAGTCCGGGTCGGAACCAGGCAGTGAGCTGGCAGTCTGCTCCCCTTTCCCGTGACATCACTTTCCCAAACACTCAACCACTGGAAGTTTGTCCATATATGGAAGAGCTCCACTTTCTCTTGTCAGGGCTATCCTACTTTTCTGCTCCCTGGTGTGTGTGTGTGTGTGTGTGTGTGTGTGTGTGTTGTGTGTGTGTGTGTGTGTGTGTGTGTGTGTGTGTGTGTGTGTGTGTGTAAGAGAGAGAGAGGGAGACATTAAGAGGAAGAGTCAGCTTACCTTACAAGGCAGACAGACTTGGCCATTTCTCCACATGCTTACAATTGCTGATGTTTGACACACATTTCTACTTTCCTATAGCGACGTTGCTCTTCGGTGGTTTGTCAGAGCAAAAAAACAACTTCCTTCCACCTCAACAGTAGAAGATAAGAATGAAACGGTCCCACAGTGGCTTTGAGCTTCTCTTTGGTTTGGCACTTTTCAGGGTTTTTTTTTTTTTTTGAGGCTATTCATTAAAATACATGTCCATTTTAGATTTCTTAGGAGATGTTTTAAATATTTATCAAGCAAAAAGATTATCAGTATAAATGGTATTTTTAGGCCTGGCTTTAAGGATTTAACATTTACGCCGTTGTGAAATTTCCACAATTTAAGAATTATGGATGGAAGTGGGGATTGACCAGGGATCTTTGTTTATTTTTTTCCAAAGTCACGTATCTATTTTAAAAACTACAGACTAAAATTATCTTCTTTTTTTATGTGAAGAACAAAATTTTTCAATTGGCAATTGTCTGACAAAGCAGCTGCCACCAGCAGAGACATTAAGTTCCTCCAATAAGTGTTGAACTCTTTCGTATTTTACGCGTTTTGGGAGAGTCGTATCTTTGTAACCAACACAAAACTGTGGATCTTTGCATAATTGAAAGAAAAATCGTTGTTTTACAAACAAAAATCTGAAGAAGGTGGTATTTAATCAGTCCATCTTCTGGATCGAAAATAATGCTTTTTATTTAAATAAAAAGACGTTGGATGTTTAAAGGTTTAGTACATGCTTAGAAGGGCCCAGTCAAAGTCTAGATATCACTCTAATTCACAAACATTTTAGTAGATGTGCAAAGACTGTTGTCAGATCTTCATTGAACACAGAGCCTTTAAAACAGTTTGAATTTTTTCTGTGTTTAAATGGAAACACAACTTCATTTTGATACGTTTTTTGGCACCAGGCTGACTCATGTCTGGATCGTCGCAATATCAGTTTTTGCAACAATGATGCTACACAACGATGCATAGAATGCTGCTCCTGTCCTTTCATGCTTCCAGCTGTTGCAAATTCAGACTTTGCATGCCAACAAGATAAGCAGCATGGTGGATGGAGAGTCTGCAGTAGATTGTCATGCCTGACATAGACGATGCTGACCAAAGAAGTTCATATTTTTGTTTTTTCACATATTGTGCATAATAATAAGGACATTAAAAAGAAAAGACCCAAAGGAAAGGAAGGCTGCAAGGAAGAAAAGACCCTAGGAATAAGACACAGAAAGTGAGAAAAAGATAGAGATGAAGACAAGGAAGGGAAAAGAGGACAAAATGGCCGATAGAAAATAGGAAGAAATAGGATGTAAGGAAAGACACAGCAGAATAAGTCAGAAAAAAAGGGAGGAAGGAATGAGGGAAAGAATTAGACACACAGGAAGTGAGAAAAAGATGGAGGCAAGGAAGAAAGTGGATATGGAAGGATGTGTAAGAAAAGAAGAAAGGATGGAGAAATGCAAAGAAGAGAAGGAGAGGACAGGATTGACAGACATGTTCCCATGATCTCCTTTCTTTTCTTTTTCCCACCTGAAAAAATAGGAGGGGAAATTAAATCCCACGCTTTTCCACTCTATGTAGGAATCCTGTGGAAAACAAGAAGCAGGACCCCATTAAGTCAAGGACCGCCACTGTCCGGTGTCACGGACATTTCCGTAAGCTGCTGCGGACGGTCAACAGCGAGACTTTTCATCAACGTTCGTATCAAAATCCACGCCGTTTCTTTCCTCAAACCTGAACAAAGTCTAAACGTTTGGCTCAACCTGTGCATGCAACCTTGGACATAAAACCCGACCGCTGACAGCCACGGCGTCCAATGGGAGGCCGGAGGGCGGATTCCGTCCCGAGCGTCGTCCAATCAGATTACAGCAGCCAGTTATTGATTCCAATTTGGCTGAGGCAAAGTTTTTGCGTCTGTCGCTCCTTCTGAACAAGACCAACCTACAGCTTCCAGCGGGCGGCTGCTGCTAGGAGGGGAATACGGAGAGCAGATAGAGACAGAGGCAGAGTTGGAGGGGTGGGAGGCAAAAGGAGAGAGAGAGAGAGAGAGAGAGAGAGAGAGAGAGAGAGAGAGAGAGAGAGAGAGAGAGAGGGGAAGCCGGGGGCTGGACCGTTAATTTCATCCACACACACCGAGGAGCGAAGCCCGTATAGCCGCAGCGAAAACATCACCTCGCCCCGCTGGGACGCAAGCAGAGAGCGACCGCATCCAGGCAGCGTTCAGAAGAGCCGCGGGTAGCATGGAGCACTATGACGGAGAGAACGACTACATGCAACAGGAAGATGACTGGGACCGGGATCTGCTCCTGGACCCAGCCTGGGAGAAACAGCAGAGAAAGGTGAGACGGACGGACGGACCGACCGACAGACTGACTGACCGACAGACTGACTGACTGACCGACAGACTGACTGACTTCCCGGTGCCTCCGTTGCGGAAGCGGGGAGTTTTATGTTTGCCCCTCTGCTCTGCTTCTAGTCACAATAAGACGCGGTAATGTTGCCACGCAGCAGTGCGGGCACATTTCCTCTCCAGGGCGACTCAAAGTGGGCAACAGTTTAATTATGGGCCTCTTTAAAAAAAAAAAATAAAAAAATAAAACACCTGCGAGACCTTATCGACTTGGCTTCTGCTCCCAAACTTTTCTCCCTCTTCTTCCTGGAGGATTAAAATGCGTCCCGGAAGCGGCATCCTGCAGCAGGGAGGCCCACCGGGCCGAGCGGGTCCGCAGCAGGGAGCAGACGGGGAGGAGAGCCGGGCGGCGGGGGGCGCAACAGATGCCAGCCACGCGTTGGACCGGTCACCTCCTGTCATCTGGTTTATGATGCGACTTGGATTAGGCCAAGATTAACAGCCACGTACGGTGCGCGCGCCTGTATGGAAAACCTCGTTTCAAATTCAACTCGAGTCGCTTGGAAGTCATTTTTTTTTTCTAAAAGTGCTCCGCTGTCTGTTGTGCTTTGGACGTCCACATATTGTCCCAGCACATATTGCCCCCCCCCCCCCCACGCGCCTCACAGCTGCTACTCCCGCTCTCTCTTAACACAGGAGTATGATATGAATGGTCTGTTTCGAGAAGGGGGTGTTGCATACTTTTCCTCCGCTTTGAGAAAGAAAAAGAAGGGGGGTGGGGGGGGGGGGGGGCTGGAGGAAAAACGCTGTGGAATCTGAGTAAGCGTCGCGGTTTGGGCTGGGCTTGTATGGGAGCAAGCGTGCCCAAAAATGGTAATAATCGGCCCCTCTCGCTGCACTTGGAAAAACTTTTCCCCAACTTTCTTTTCTTTTTCCTTTTTTTTTTCTTCTTCTTTTTGCTCAGTGGTAGCTCACGGCTCCCAGTTTCCTGGATTATGTCATCGGCAGGCTGCTACCGGTCCTGAGTGCAAATACAGTGAGAAGTGAGAGGGGAAAAAGGTGGTGCATCAGGTGGACATCATCTCATTCATTGAAGCGATGCAGCTGGAGTCCAGGATCACCTGAAATACAGAGGCAGTCCTACATGATATGTGACCCTGAGCAGAATCTTATGTAAAAGCGCCTCTGTTGATCCTCTTTTTCTTTTCATTTTTGGGGGGTTCCATGCTTGAACGTTGGACATTCCTCAGATAGCATCACAATCTCATGCATCAGTTGTGCATACATGTAGCCTGGCCATTCCTCTCCCATGCAAATCCACTATATTCTCATCTCTCTTCAGTTCTCAGCTGGGGTTTCTCCCATTGAGCTGGATTTCTCCATTAGAATTTCAACTGGGCCAATCAGCAAACAGAGGAAGTTGTGGATAATGACGCTGATTTTGGAATTGTAGTCCGTCCGTTCTATGACATGAACGAGGCCGTAACATTAACGGCCTCCTTGTTTGCCTTGGCTCTTCGCTGTAGAGGAGGATGCTTTTTATGGTGTAGAGTAGACAATTTTTGCTAAATGTTGAACTGGCGCATTACATGCGACACGGCCAAACATTAGGTAAAACGTAAACAGAGTCCACGCCTCCGGGAAGAAATTGTCTCTCAAAAGTCGGCGCTCCGGATCATCTGTACGAAGCAAATCATAGAACCAAGGGCTGTTTTTTACTTGGCTAGTGTACATGACCAGTTACGTACTGTTGCACCAGTGGATGGCTTTCCTGTGCTGTTTTGTCTGTTTTTATTGTAAAACAGCATCATTCCTGGGTTTCCTTGAGTTGTAGGTGCATAGCACAGTGGTACAGTTGGAATTGAGCTAATGGCGTCACACAGCACAGTCCTTTGATTGGGTGACTGAGAAACGTTCCGTTTGTGCCCAAGATTTGTTGTTGCACTAGTATGATGCCACTTTGGGCTGATCCCGCCTCAGTGAAAGTCCAACTGGCCGTAGAACCTTTGATTTAAAAAAAACAACAAAAACTTTCATGCATTTTCAAGACTTTCATGTAGGGATTTGTTATTGTCCACGATTAATAAAGGCCTATCGTTTCTAAATATTGACAGATCTTTCACCCCAGTGGAAGATTTTGATATTCTACTTCTTTGATGTTGACTCAGTTAAGAAAACTTCTGGAATGTTCTCCCAATATGTCTCCTGAAATCCTTGTAGCTTTATTATTTTGTTTTTAAAGACATCTCTGACTTTGCAAACACAGGTTCATTAGGCTAACACAGCTTGTCTATTGGTTTCCTGTTCAAGGTATCGGGAGCAGATTTTTCTCAGGGACTCCTGATGGCGATCTTTTGGTCCTGCTTTTATGTCCGTACCAGATTCTGACCCGATAATCTGGATTTCAAAGCTACAATTGACGCTCATCGGATCAGATGTTGTTTTTCCAGTCCGTTAGTGTGAAGTTCTGGTGAGCCTGGGTGAATTGTAACCTCGGTTTCTTGTCCCCAGCTGACAGGAGTTGCAACTGGTGCACCGATAGGCACATCTTTAAGGCTCAACATGACATACTTTCAGAGATGGGGTTGTGCATACTTTGGTTGTAGCGATTGCTTAATTGCTGTGGAGAAATACCTTCTCTTGTGCTGACCTGCATATTTCTGCGCCTGCATGACCCTCACTGATCTAATCATCCATCAGAAAGCAGGAATGTTTCAGTCATCCGCTCCGCGACGATAAAGCGGTTATGTTGAGATTCGGCCATATGCGCAATTACAGGCTGAGAGGGATGCACGCTGAAACACAAACCACTTAAATTCCTTCCAGGCTTTGGCAGTAAGCCTTGCAACAGATAACCTGGAAATCTTTCATGTCTGCTGAATCGTTCCCTCCTCAGTCTCTCTTTAGCTAAATCTTCTAATTCTGAACCAACCTGCATCCTTCAGCTCCTGTTTTCTGCCCTTGAAGGTATTTTTCCCCTCTATTCTAACAAAGCACAAGAACAGATAAGAGAAGCACAGCTGGGACAATCTGTAATCAGACGAAACTGAAGTTGGCTCAGTTCTGCTTTCCTCTGTCGCCTGAAGGAAACCTCTTGAGGCAATGAGGAGACAGTGGATGGTTTACAACCATAGCAGCCCTGACCGTGTTTAATGCGGTTAGAGACTTTACTGAAATAGGGGAAGTGAACGTCGGAGAGGTGTGGATGTTCAGCCAGAATCCGCTTCTGCAATTTTCTTGTACAAAACCCCAGCATGTCGGAGTGTGCTTAAATATTTTGTGTTCCATTCAAGTCCCAACCTGCCGTGCAGGAATAAAGGCGCTGGCATCCTCTTATCTCCCGATCTTAATGTCTTTGCAGACCCCACCTACACTCTGACTTTAAAGCCACAACCTTTACATGTTTTGCTAAACCGCGTATTAGCGTCATTGATATTCAGTCTAAATGATTTACTGTTTTGTGAAGAGGTATTTGCCCACTGACTGATTCATCAAGGAGAAATTAAATTCAAACCCATTTAGCCCTATGTGACGAGAAATAATGAACTGTGTGTGCCAGCTCTGCCTGTTTTTGGTCATGTCGCAGACTTTGGATCATTGACCTGCTGCATCACCTAAGTGGACCAGAGCTTAATTTCACAAACTGATGGGTGGAGAATCTCTTATTTGACAGAAGGATTACTGGTTACTAGAAGGATTGCTAGCCTATGGCTAGCCGTCCAGGTCCTGAAGCAACAAAGCTGCCAGGCTAGCAAACCACCAAGTTTGAATGATGGTGTGATCTTCTTCTCCTTCTCTTTCCACAACGTTCCAGTTGCGTGTCATCACAGTGTTTAATTAAAAAACGGAGGTGTTCGATTGGCCCTTTGTTGTTTCTGGTCATCCGTGGTTTTCACGTCGACACTTTCCCATGGTTGCTATGTCTACCTTTCTGTTGCATCGTTAACATAGACGAATCGTTGATGCGATCTCAGATAACCTTGGCAGGCCAACCTTTCCTGTGAAGGTTTAGCTCCATGCTTTTTTGTTTTCTTTCATGAATAATTGCCATCAATGTGTCCTGATGCCTCTTATCACCTTTTTCCCTTATAGAAGTCAATTAATTTTTGTAGATTGCGGCACCCTGTTGCTTTTTGAGCTCTTATGGCCTAGTTCATGTTGTCAGTGCGTTTCTCTTGTTTCTGGCAGTGATTACTTCTGGGTGTTGCTAGTATGAAAAATGTGCTTCATTGCAACTTAAACATAATTTAACAAGGTTATTTGACAAATTTTTTGAATAAAATAAATTCAAAACTGCATTTTTCAATTTACTCACGTTTTTCTTGTTTAAATTAGTTAGATTTGCATTGTTTGCTCAAGGAAGTAAGAACAGAAGCAATGTCTAAGCAGGCTAACACCTTTTATGACAGTAGGCATCATCGTCGTCAACTTACCCCTGCAGGGTTCAATCTTTTTAAAAAAAACATTTTCTGCCTTTTCCTGGCTGACAGGAAGCATTCAGGTGTTAACCGCTGCTGCTAATTTGCCTGGGATTCTCCTTATAAGGACATGAGCTTGCAGTACCTTGGAGCGTCCCTGCCTGCAAGCTTACCGCCTCCTACTTCCCATCTCCCACACCCTTACCCCGACTTTCCAAACACTCCCAATGAATCCGTGCTGACGTCTCCCATCTCAGGCTGCGAGTCAGGTCCGAGATAAGAGCGGCTGACTTCACAAGTTCAGACCGTATCCTTTCAGAAAAAAGGAAGAAGAAGAAGTAGGAGGACAGCAGAAGATTTTTGCTGAAAATGATCAGGCTGTTGGTCGATACCCAAAGGTTAAATTTGTCCTGACCCCACAGCCAGAGACGGGAACAAGCAGGACTGCCTCTGGAGGAATAACAGTTTTACATTTTCAATTTTTGTGAAAAATGTTTCAAAGTAGCTCTTTTCTAATTTTACTGTGCTTTTACGGGAAACGAGGCGAGCTGCTACCAAATTTTAAAAAGTTACTGTTGTTAAGTTGCTAACATTTTCCGTCATGCTATTCCTACAGTCTGGAAGTGGTTCTGATAAGAAGCAAGAGGAAGTAGCAAGATCCTAAAGAGTCTGAATGAAGTTCAGAGTAACACAGTGATGCCCTACTGTGGACTGCTGGTCAGCTGGGAACAGCTGAGTCACCGTGAAGACAAATCCTGCTGTTTGGAAATGTTTCACCTCTTGAACAGAACAGAGTCAGTAAATGTAGTGGATATTATTATTTTTTAGACTAAATGAAATAAACAATTGGATCATGATATACATTTGTGTTGATGTTGTAATACAGTGAAACTGCAGTGTTTTTATTCAGTGTTGTCATACCAGACTGCCTCTAGTATACAGGCCCTGTGGCATGGGGGACATAGGGGGCATTGCCCACTCAGAGTCAGCCACGCCCCCCGGACTGGCAGGTGTTTTCATATTTTCACCTTAAAGTGGCAAACTTTCTTTTTTCTATCTCAATCTGATACAGTAGGGGCTTCCGCTCTTCCCATATCTGTGCCCTCTGTCACTTTTTTCAGCTGTTGTAACTATTTATAACAAATCGTGAGGGTTTTTTCTGTGCCGCCTTCAAACGCAACGTGAGCGCTTTGACGCTCTAGCTGGGTTTACACCTGTGCAGCAGTGAAGGAGACCTGCTGCTGCTGTAGAGCTCCACAGATGCGTTTGAATCATTGCAGCAAACCAGCAAAACGCAAAGAACTTTGCAGTTTTCCCCCAAACTAACCGACTGAGTTGAGTAAAGCTGATGGATGCAGGTAAAGTTAGCTAAAAGATGACTAGCTAATACCAGTACAGCACCTTAAGCTTGTTAACAAGTAGCCTGTAGGCTACTGGTGTTGTCTGTGTTCAAAAGTGGGTAGTACTTGTTATATTTACTTGAGTAACTTTTTTGAGAAAAAGGTTCTTATAAGAGTAATTTTACTGCACTGTGCCCTTTTCTTTTATCCATCCATCCATTTTCTTTACACCCTTGTCCCTTAATGGGGTCGGGAGGGTTGCTGGTGCCTTTCTCCAGCTAATGTTCTGGGTGAGAGGTGGGGTCCTTTTCTTTTACTTTTAATATTATTATTGCTACATTGTTTAATTTGCCCCTCCTACTATACTCGTCTGAAGCTGGAGCTGCTAGTATAGTTGCTATTGACATCAAGAAAAATATCCAGCAAGGAAATAGTCTGCAAGAGTGGAAAATATTTTTACAAAGTCTGGTCTGGTGTGCTATGAATTTTGATGACTATTTTTTTATCTGGTTAAAAGGAATGAACAGCAAACTTGAATGTTTGAAATATTTCCAGCTGGAAATATTTACACGTCTGTAAAGCAGCGGACTGCAGGCTAGGGAGCAGATTGCCCGACTAATTAACCAACTGAAATAAACTCTGGTAATATTCTGTACCTTGTAATTTTTGCAATCATTAGTTTTTTTACAGCAGTGGGAATAATTGCTTCTTTTCTATTTTAAAGTATTAGGATTTGCAGCCTGTGTTGTATTATTATAAGCAACTATCATGAAAGTGGGTAATTTTTAATCCCACGCTGAATGAATTTGGACAGTAAATAGAAAAAAACCCCAAATAAACTTAGAAAGCTAATGGTGGCTATTTTTAAGAAATCAGGCGGACATGAAAAAAACCAAACAAACCTAAGGTTATAGGTAAAAAAGAAAGCTGGGTTTTAGTTTCCTTGTGTTCAGGAATGTTGAAATTACATTATCAGTGTCCAGGAAACTGACTCAGCACATGAGTGACTGTGTATGACGCCTCAGCTCTAGTAAAGAGCCAGAAGGAGTTGCGTGTTTTGTCCCACAGCGGCATCTGTTTGCTAGATTGCATAATAGGATGTGTAATGTCAGCTCTGGCCGCCTCACAACGTGCTTCCTGTCATCAAACTCCCCCCAGTTCGCCTTTCAAAAACCTCGTTTCTTAACAAAAGATACAAAAGATAAGCATCGGAGTGGCAGTGACGCCTCAGGAAACCACAGGAGCGACGTAGCATTAATTTGCCTTTTTAAAAAGAGTTGTTTTGTACCTGAAAAGCAACTGTGATCATACAAATGTCAGCAGATAAAGATAATTGACTTTATACTATTCATAAGTGTAAATTCAATGCAGTTGCTACCGTCATACAGCTAATTTTAACATTTAGCTCAGTAGCTACCTTTAAATTGAATTTCAAATCTAAAAGTTTCCCCACAGGTTACAGTATGTAAAGTCAAAGTATGTCAGCTTGATTTTGTTCATAATGAAAATCACATCTTATCACAGTTACTCATTGGTTTTCAGCAAAAACAAAAATACTAAGAAAAACGAAAGAGGTAGAAAATAGGGTATTTTGTAATTTGCTTGGAATCTTAATTGAAAATCCAAATCCGATTATGTTTTTGCAGCCTCAAGTGAAAGTTTTAAAAAACATTTTGTGTTAAATATCTACATTGTTATAGAAAACCGATCATGCTAGATATGAAACTTAAAAAAGAACCTCGCACGTAAAATAGTTAACTTTTAGGTTATTCTGAGCCACAAGAGCATGATGTGGCAACTGTTTCAAAAATGTTTGCTGCAGCTTATGAACTGCTTGTGTTTGTCAAATTCAGCGGTCAGCATTTGGTCTACTTTTCGCTTTTGCCTATTTCTAAAGAACCCCCAACACAAGACGACGCTGTAATTGTTTCTCTTTTTGGGGTTTTCACCAAGAAATAAACGCTTTCTAAATCTCAGATTGTGACATGGCACTGAAGCTCTCCAAGCTACAAAGCAGATGCCAGCTTCAGTATTGTTAGCAGCTAACGATTAGCCACTAGAATCCTTTCAAATAAATTGTATTTTGCCATTTTATCATCAGTTCCTCAAAAAAGCTGCCATACAAATGATTTAACGTGGTGTATCATCTTCAGTTCTCTTTTTTTTCAACCTATTTTGTGGCTCTAGTGGGCTTTACCAATCAAGAAGTGGGCAGAGAGAGACGGGGTGGCCGTGCAGCGGTGGTCTTGATTTTGAACCCTGGATGCTCACTGACCAGTCTTCATGAACTCTGTCAGCACACTGCAGCAAATCAAGAACTACTTAATTTCTTTCTTATAAGAGTCTCAAACTTGTGTAATGTGTGTGAAACATATTTTCTTACCGTGAGAACTCATGTTTTTCTTATCATCATCATCAAAAGATAAACATTATCGTATTTTCATTGTATCTGTTGCATTGGATCTAATCTCTCCCTGGAAAACGTTAAGTATGTGACCTGTCTGGCCCTCAGATCGGTCATGATGGCTCAGACTACTCTGTTAGCAGAGTGCTTGTATTGTCTGTCTGAGAAATCCTTCAGCCAGACTCCCAAGTTTACTGAAATACGTTCTGACACTCTTGCTGACTCCGTTGAGCATCTGCTCAAGTCATAACAGGAAGTTTTTTGTGTATGGGGTTGGATAAATATTTCTTTGAGGATGCAGAAGGGCTGTCAGTTGACTCCAAACAACCCGAAAGCTTGAAATTACCCACAAAGCTCTCTTCTACCCCGCTAGTGATGTAGTTGATTCTGTGTAGACATGATTAGGTTTCTCTGTTTGACTAGACAAATTCAGTGGAGATGCAAACAGCAGTTTGAGCTAATTTAAATTAAAACGACGTACAAACGGTTGTAAAAACATATTTTTATCCTTTCTGTGATCGTTAGCTATTCATAGTTTGTGCAGCGGAAGTGTCCCACTCTGTGTTTTGGGATCTGTTCACATCAGCCTTGTTTGGACTGCTTTAATCAAACTATAGTTTGTTTGCCTAGAAAGTTTGGTTCGTTTGAGGTGTGAATCAAACTGACATGGACCAAATCAAACTGACATGGATTTGGTTGCATTTGATTTGTAAATGCAACCAAATCAAAAGTGAGTCTAGTGCTAGTGGGACAAATGGCACATGGTTTGCTACTGAGGGCAAAAGTGAAATCCTACAAATGTCTGACACCACTCCATTTTTTGTTTACATTTTGTGCTCAGTCTCTTCTTCAGAGGTATTTGTGTCATTTCCTTCAGTAGTTCTGGGTCAGAGGGAGAACAGATTTTTCAAAGGGTTTGGATCGTTTTACACAGTGAAGTGTGAACGCTAACTGTACCAGCTGTAAGTTTTGGTCCCCAATCTAACACAGTCTACCGGACTGTCCAGTGTGGAAACACCCAAAGAGAACAGCTGTAGGAAATCGGTTTGATTAGCATCTTGTATTAGCAAGATGCATTGCTAGCACTGCTAGCTTCCTTGCCTGAACTTGTATTTCCAAAAGGTTACCAGCATTTCCAAACTTGTATGTTCCATTTCAGACATGGGGTTGAATGTTCACAAGAATAAAAGGGATCAACTTTGTTGTAACGGTTCAGCCTTCCTGTTGTCTGCTGGAAGTGTTGCTCTTTCTCGATCCAGCTCAACCAGACCTAGTCACAGAAATGTCTTAATATTTTCGCTCTCTCTCTTTTACCTCCCTGTTCTTTCTCCTTCCCTCAGTACCAACATCCTGTTGTTATGGCGACCTGATGACAATTAGTAAGGTGCCTTTACTGATTTGAAAAAGGCCCAATTTGAGAATCTCCACCCATCACCTGTCAGGGTCTACCAAGCTGAAAATTGGACAACTTTGGTTGTCAACCAAATTCTGCGTGTATTTCTGGAAAGATTTGAAACCGGTGGATGGTACATGGTGAAGCAAAAGATACTGACCTGGGTCTAATCCCTGTTACATAATCCCACCCTCTCTGAACTGAAGGGGTTTGTTCTGCTTCTGAGAGCTGGGAAAAGTAATTTCACAAGACCTTTGAATAGGACTGAAGGCCCCAACTTCACAAGCTGAAGGGAACATCGTCTCCAACTCTCTTTGCTGTCGGGTGTCTTTATCGACGGTCCGTCAAAGTCTGGCATTTTAACGTTGGGATGAAGAACAGAAGAATGTAGTGGGGTAAAAATAAATCTTAATGAATCTCAGATGATCTTCTCTAAAGATTTAGGGGATTTTAGGAAAAAATATATTTTGACCTGGTGTGGATCCTCCGTTTTTTTTTCTTTCTTTCTTAGTTATATTACACATCCTAGTGATTTGAGATCGCTGTCAAAAATATAGACTCCTAATTGTCTTTTTTGTCACAACATTTTCATTTGCCGGTGCTGTAATTTCCCAGCCCTTGAACAGAGTCTCCTTTATGCGTATCAGGAAGGTGAAAACTTGCTCAGTGCCGAGTTTTTAGAAAAAAAACGCCTCCACTGTTTGAAGAGTCAAATGTGAGCAATTATGAGCGTTCTTATCCGAGCGGCTCCAAATGCCAGGGCACTGATGCAAATTCTTGCATTGCTTATGTTCTCAGGCCGAGGCTCCAAATTTAGAAGTGAACGATGAGCCCAGCTATATTTCATCTAATGAAGTTTTCACAGAGGGCCGGATGAAGTGGTTTGGACACTTTCTCACAATGGATTAGAGTGTGTTGTATATTTACAAAGATCTCAGACGGGGAGGATTTTCGATTATATCTTTGTTTTAAGACGGAGGGTCAAGGTGCATTTCCTGCGGAGGGTATCGTGCTAAAAGAGGGCCAAAAAAATAAAAAAGGGTTTCGGGGGGAGGGGGGTGGGGGGGGGGGGGTGGGGGGGGGGCTCGGTCATGTTTGGAACTGCTACACAACGTCTGGTCGCATGTTTCCAATAGCGTGGAAACCAAAGGGCGGGCTTTGTAGGTGATCTGTCTGCATGTTTCCAAGGAATGTTACTGCACCACATGGGAAGGATGTAGTGAAGTTGTTCCACCGCTAATGCTATTAATCAAACCACATGCACTCGAGAATGCATGTGCTCACCGAGAAGCCTCTCTTTGAAGCCAAAGGACGGCGAGGGAGGGGAGGGGGTTTGTACAGTACTTGGAGAGTTGGTGAACACGTGAGTGTGCTAGCAGCAGCTGCAGTGCGCTCCGTTATGTCTAAAGAAAAGCTTTAAGTAAACAGATACCGTGGTAAAAGCAGGCAGGCGGCACACCTATCCATTCAGGAGCTGGATGGGTGGAGCTCAGGAAGACGAGGGAGAGGGGCAGTGAGTGGAAGAAGAGGCTCAGACAGAGGAGCTTTCAGGGCTCTGCACAAAGGAAGTGGCTTCAGGAGGCCTCTCCGTGTCGCCGTGTCGACCCGGTGTCAATAATTTAGCAACCCAATCGAACCCCCGGAGTATTGCGTATCCAAACGTACTTCCTCTGCAGGTGTTGCCTTCATAACATGTTTAATTTGTCAATATGTAGCAGCTTTACTTGCCACTTAGAAATTTATAAAATTATTCACATTATCTTGATGCATTGCTTGCCACAAATATTTGACAAAGTTTCTTTCTCAGTTCATAATTGTCACGATGTCACTGACCCCCCGACGCACCTTTTATATTTATTTAACCTTTTATTTTATTATCATCATTATTTGTTATTATTGTTTGTGGAAAGGTCTTAGGTTTATAAACAGCCTTTGTCTTAAGTATTATTGACTTGTTTTTGTCTGTTCTATATGTACAAAATCATAAATAAAATAATAAATGTTTAAAATATATATAAAATTGCAACCAGGGTTAGGCCCGTATCTTGCATCATTTACTTTCTTATAAGATTTTGAATCATTGTTTTAACTATAAATTCCAATTAATAATGTTTAAAAACTCCCAAAACTGTTCATATTGTTCATATTGCTACTTTGTTCAATAAAGGTGTATCAACATATTGTGTGCGCTTTAGTGACACATATCACATTATGTGTGATCCTAAAGAAGATTTTTCTTTTCTGTTTAAGGAATGCCATCGGCACTCTCACTCTTCAACTTGTTTTACTTTTGTTTTTATCTAAAAGCTGCGGCTGCTTTGTCTGCACTAAACTTATCGGTGTATCTCTTTCCACATGAAGAAACTGTTTCCTCTTCTTCTCTGGATGACTGCTGCTTTTGCAGAGACTCTAGAACCACAACAGCTTTAAAGACGACGACAGAGCGGGTTGAAGGTATTTTTATGTGGCAGAAGTCAGACGGCACTAGAAATGTTATCGTTCAGATCTTCCTGAAACACAACCTTGAAATATTTTATCAAAAATCTCCTGCTTGCCTCCCTGTTGTCTCTGTTTGTTTTGTTTTGTTAGATGTGGGTGGAGATGGTTTTAGGTACAGCAACAACAACAAAAAAAGGCTTGCCTTTCTGCAGACTGAGCAAATTAAAACCCTCTAGTGTTCTGTGTTGGCGCAGAGGGTGGTGCGTGCCAATTATATATTTTATTTTCTCGTTTGCTTTGAGTCGTAAATGGACAATCACAGCATTTGAACAATGTAGACATGATGCGTCTTACAGGTTTATTTGCACTGCGGGCAATTGAGGCTAATTCAGACGGAGTTGGCTTCACTGCAGTGAATCAGTCCGTCTAGGTGGTCACAGCAAGATAAGCGCGGGCAAGTCAATAGTCGGAAATTAAAGCGTGGCGGTGTGTGTTCCTGTGAGCTCAGAGTGACTGTAATGGTCCGTGGGGTTTGGGTTAATGGCTCTCTGGAAAATGGTGTGACAAAAATCGAGGCCAGAGGTTCTCTGCTCTGCTGCGGTAAAGCGTTACGACGATCGATCGTCTGAATTTCCGTCAGTGTCAACCATGGATCTCCTGATCCACCCGTGCTTCGGGTCAGAGTTCACACCCTGGTGGGCGCTCGAAACACCTGCTGATGTCGGTCGGTGTGTGTGTGTTTGATGCCGTCTGCACATGTGAACTCTGCTGCAGGAGAATAACGTCTCTCCCTGTTGCCTTCCTGCTGCAGTGACCTGCTTGCTGTCGACGTCACCTCATGTTTGACAGTAAACAGTGGCAGCCCCATGAGTGCTCACGGCAGATCCTGTTACACGCTGCAACAGGTACCGCCCCCTTGACAGACTGATACCTGGTCACCCCGAGCGACAGGCAGGCAGGCCTGCTGGTTGTTGCTGTGTAAGATGGAGGCCCTGGCATGGAGAGAGAGACTCTTGTGATGTGCTGCCTTGTGGATTATTAGTCTTACATCACGGTCAGGGTTGCAGCTGCCACTTTCTGAGGGTTACACTCCTGAAACTACAGCACACATTTGTAAAATAAGAGTGACGAGACATTTTACCAGTAATTTAGACTGCTGCCTGGAAACTGCCTGCGTTTTGAGCCGGCTGTAGTTGTCATTCCGGGCCACTAGTTGGTGCTGTGATTTTATAATGTCATCAAATGCGCATGTGCTTTTGACCTTTAGCATCTACCTCACTAACTTCCACTTCATAGATAACAACAACCCGTCTGTACTCATCTAACACTAACACACACACACTTCTGATCAGTGGCAGGTTAAAAACTGCTGAACTGAAGAGGTTAAGCAGCACAACAAGGCACCATGCTACCTGTGATTATGAGAATAAACCCTACAGCTGTGCATGTTTTCACTGAAAAAAAAGGTGATGGACCTAAAAACTGTTTTCTGTGGAAAGGTGCATGTTTAATGCTAATATGGACTCAAACTTATTTTTCACCACTCTGAGTATTCATTCCCTTTTCTACAAACCTGGTTTGTCTCAATTCGATGACATGTTTCAGGGCTTGCATCATTATTCCAATGCTTTATGTTCAGGCTATGCTTGTTTGAATTCCAGAATATTTTATTTTAATCTGAAAGTCTTAAAGCCTGCACTGGTGGCTTAAGGACCACAGGGAGGATGTAATCCTACTACCTGGAGCTGGACTTGGTCCAGGACACGTCTCTGCTTTCCTCCCAGAGTTTCTCTCTTCCTCTATGTATTGATAAACCTGTAGCTAATATAGTGATTTATACAGTGCCTCGACTTCTGTCTTCTCATTTTTGTAACCCTGTAATTTCCAGACAGTTATTCCCATCAATCACTAAGGCTGGCTTTACTCTGTCTTCTATCAGAACAGTTGTATTTTATTTATTTATTTTGTGTAAAAATAAATAAATATATACATATATATATATATATATGTGTGTGTGTGTGTGTGTGTGTGTGTGTGTGTGTGTGTGTGTGTGTGTGTGTGTGTGTTTTAGAATGCAAGCTGCATGTGAAATAATTTCATGAAGTTTGGAAGAAATGACTGGTGCTCATCCTGGACTGTATTTCTTTCTTTTCTTTTTTTTTTTTTTTTTTGGTCTGTGGTAAGTGCAATGACTCAGTCAGATAAAGGTTTTATGTAACAGGTGTTTTGGAAAAAGGTTTTCTGGTGTAGTGATCAGAGTTGAATTAAAGTGTATCGTGGGGATTAGCCGCAGAGGCAGCTTGGACCGATTCCAGGGAGGGTTACTCATGACGTATGCAACATAAGCACTTTGAGGGAAGTTTCTTGCTCAAACTAAACCTAGCTGCTGTAGCTTTCAAGATTTCACTTCTCCTTGGTTTAGCTGAGCTGCAGCTGATGCTCTTTTTTTGTTTGTTTGTTTTTGTTGTTTCTTTTTTCGGCCATTGGGACAGACTTTCAGTTTATTTCTGAAACCTTTCTTTCGAAACGCATTCACAAAAAAAGGCACACACCAACTTCTTTGTGCTTTTTATTTTCTCCTCAACAGGAAGTTATTTGACTTTCCAAAAAATACAATAAACCAGAGAGCCACATGTAAACTTTTTCTTGTAAACTATTTGTTACAAGGTGCATGTTTTAAGGTGCAAAAGCTGAGGAAGAATATTTGAGAATATTTGGTTTAAATATAGTGATGATGAAAGCAAAATTTAAAGTTAGAAGGATGCTAATTAAGTGCAAAATGACGTACAAGGTAGCGATTTTTTTCCCACTAAACATTTGACTTATGTTTCTTCCAAAAACTTGTTTAACGTTCTTACTGTTTCTGATTCATTTGTAACTATAAATAATACAATTTTTGTAATATTCTAAGGAAACAAAGATTCGTCATTATGAAGATTTCACTGATCGTGTCTGAAAAGAGTATCTGATCAGTGTAAAATAGTCCAGCCCAGGTTTGGCTTGTCGTCCATATTGTTTTCAGAATGGATGTTCTAAAAAAAATTTTTAAATTATCTCTCCATTAACAAATAATTTAAAATGACGAGTTCAAGTTTTCAACAAGTGATCAATTGCAGTGGACATAAAATAACCCTTTGTGGCAATAGAAATTGCTTTCTAGCATGATCTACCTGTGGTAAGCTCATGTTAGCTGGACAGTAATGGTCAACACGAGCACAATAGCCTCAACTAAACGCACTCAGTCCTGCTGATGCGCAAAGTTGCTGAAAGTCTCCTTTGTTCGAGTGCAGCGTAGCTCCTCCCAGCTCAGCACTTCCTGTGGTCAGGTGACAGGCAGCAGTGGGGAAACGCTGCTCCGGCACAAACTGGCACCACTAGCGAGCCGGGCCGCTACCTTTGCTTCACACGGCTGTTTTCTGGCAAACCGAGCTCCAGCTGACTCATGAGTTCTGGTTTGTGACTCTGGGCCACGTCAGACGGTTTGCTGCCACTGACGGCTCAGACGTGACTCAGGTTGTTGAGTTCTGATGACAAAATCTGTTTGTCTCCTTTGTCCAATTCCTGCCACTTTGCTGTTGCTCATGTTCTCAGACTTCAGGATGTGTTGATTCTTCGTACAGATTGATTCTTCCAACCTGAGCCACAGCTTTTATTTGTTAATGTTTGCTTGACAGAGCATCCGTTGTGCAGTCGGGCAGTCCTGCACCAAACTGCTGAACCGAGAAGATGTTCACACAACCACTGGTTGCTTTATTTGAATAGCATCTGCAGTTAAATTTGCATCCAATTTGTGTGCTGCAATATCGGAAGAAGGGCCTCATCTTCTTATCAGCCTGGTCAGGCATGTGTCAGTCAGGATACAAACCTATTTGTTTGCAGTCACACCAAATATGGAGACGTCACAGGAAAGATAAACCATTGCTGAGGCGTACTGTAAACTTGGGTTTTCAGATATAAAGCTGACGTAATCTTGTCTGCTGGTATATATAAAAAGAAAACATGTCTGAAAAGGATCTATAAATAAATGATGTGCATCTTTTAGAATATGGAGGTAGCATCATGAGTGTGACGGTTATGACACTGTTTAGCAAGAGATTTTTTGCAAATAAGCAATATTATCTAGTGACTTTTTCTTCTGTTGGATATTATTAATGTTTTTTTAAAAAATGTTATTATTCATCAAGCAGTGTGTGCCATAATTGGCTAATCCCAAGCAGTCACAGGTGGTCCTGTCCATCACAGCAGCAGTCTGTACCATCTAGTTATAAATTCCTCTACATGTGTAAAGCTGCTGTTGTCTGGTTTTCATTTAGATTATTAATATTAATAAGAATCTTCATATTTCATTCATTTAATTTAATTTAACTACTTAAAGATAGACTAATAAACTTCTGCAGAAGGAGAAGACTCAGCAAAACGGCTCCTCTGAGTCGTTCAGAGTGTTCTGCCCTGTCTCTGCTCGAGCAGGACTTTTATTTGAGAAAACAAAAGTCAGATGGGATAAACAATAAAACAGGCGGCAGGCTCTATCTAACACACAGGTCATCTTAGCTCTTTCCCTTGAGAGCAAACTCTGGAGGGAACAATCAGTTCTTAGGAACATAGATATTCAAAAAGTATTCGCATAGCACGTCATTTACTGATTAACATTAGTCTGAATGTTGATTAACTATTGATTAATATTAGACTGAATATGAACTAAAGTAATAACAAAAATGATAATACCAAAAAATCTCTACCAGTGTTTTTAACTGCAGACTAACGGGCACTTCTAATCTGGGGCAGGTGTTCATTTAGGGAAAGGAAATGGACTGGGTGTGTCCTTATTTTCTACCTCCAATTTGAGAGATTCCACACTTTTTTCCTCAGAATTGAGTGACTCCATATTTATTTTCCTGTGCTTGGTCAATAAAAGTATCATTCACTGACTTCCACAATGTTTTCTCTTAATTTCTTTGAGTGTTCATGAAAGCCAAAAAGTTGCACTTTGGAATGATCTTATTATCGTATTATGTTTTTGAACTGAGTTTGTTTTACAGCATGAAATATCTGAATGAGTCCTCATCCAAGACTGATGATTCCATACTTTTTGCCAGGGGTTGTAGTGACTTTTTACTAGTTTCCTCACTAAAGAGTTAACAATAAAGTTGTGATAAAGGATATTAATTCTCATCTATTGCACCAGGATGGCTACGGTTGAACATTTAGTGGTCTACAGTCTGAGTTCCTCCAAATGGACAAAAATTATGAAGTATTGTTCTTTTAGAAGTAGATGCTGTAGGTCAGTGCAGACTGAGCGTGCGCATGGTGTAGCTTCGAGACGTGACATCTGATTCCATACTCTCCTTGAAGATGTCCTAAAATATGTGTGTTATCACAAATATTGTGATAGCTGTAATATTGAGAAACAATATCTCTTTTCTCAAATATTGTGTGAGAAACAAAAAGAAAAATGCTTATAAAAATAGCTAGACTGTTATTTACTTTAGGGTTATTCGGAACTGCTAGCTAGAACAGCTATTAGCATCTGTTTGGAACACAAGCTTTTTTAAGTTTGTCCTTTTATTTTCTGTGGTAAAGATACTACTAACAAGTTTTAATGGAGCACAAAATGGGCCTTAAACTGAAGTGAAAATTATATTGCCTACTACTTCTAGGTAGTGTTGGTGTTTTGATCAAGGGCCAGACTTTGAGCCCAATTTAAACAGTTTCTGCTAAGCACTGCTGAAATAGCAACAAACGTGTGTGTGTGTGTGGTGTGTGTGTGTGCTCTTAAACTCGTGCTGCCCAAACATGCAAGCATGGGTGTGGGCTTTTGTTTGCGAGTCTGCAGGCTTCTGTGGTTGCCACAGCAACCGGCCGGTCTCAGGTTCTCTGGGCATTTTCACAGGCGAACCGTCCTTTTGTTAAGCCAACTCGGCAGAGGAATGAGCTGCCGCCACACTTTGACTTCTCATTATAACGCACTCGAACATGACTATGCATCGATGGCCGCTTCGGGCCAAAACAGAGTCGGTAATCAGTCGGACTGGTCACAATGGCGGCTATTGTTTGGAGGCTGCGCTTCTTGCACACGGCGGGTTATGCACATGCATCGACTAATATGCAGCCGAGCTTGTGTTTTACTGCTTTCCTTTGAGCTCTGTGGCGCATTCGCCCCCTTGCACACATGTGCTGAAGCAGCAGCCAAGGCAATAGATAAGTGTAATGGGATGACAACGCTGATTCAGCTCTTGCTGCAGTAACAGCGTATTTCTGAGTGCCTGCCTGGATGGAGGCAGCACCTGAGAGACTGTCGCACTTCATCACAGCTGCTAGGAACAACCCTTCCTCTTCACGCCAGCAGGGACAGCTGGACCATTGTGATACATTGTTTGGCCAGACTTTTAATTTTAATTTGATATTTTACTTTGCATCTTGTTTTTACTAGTATTTCTGGGGTTTTCTGAATTATAACGGGAATTTGTGGTGGTGATACTTTTTTTTCGTAAAGATGCACCGAACAGGAGATTTAATGACTTCTGATTTTGTAAAGTGTTAACATATTTCTACTAATTCTAGTAGCAAGTTGGGATTTCTCTGTTTAATTTTTTTGTCTGTTTGGTTTACTAAATTAGCTTTCCTACTGTTTGCTAAAGTCAGCTGTGAATCAGTTTGCACCTCTTTGAATTCAACAAAGTGAAATCCACTGAAAGAACCTTCCACACTGAAGAGGGTTGTTGTTAGTTTGTCCCTGGAAGCACTTAGGTTTGTTGCGTTCACTAATCTGAGGAAGACGGGATTTGTTTCAGTTTACATTACAGGGGCGGATCAAACTAAAAAAACCTCCAATTCTGGTTAAAACCCAATTTTTAGAATGAATTTTAAATAACAAAATATGTTTACTTGTCAAATAAGGAAGAGTAAGAAGTTTAGATGCATTGCAAGGACAAAAAGACTTTTTGAAGGTCTTTAGAGAGAAACGAGCAGCAGCTGTGAGGAAGCAGAAATCCCCCACAGAACTTGAACTCAACACATCTGCCTGGTCGTCTCAGCTGAACTTCGTTCAGTATTTTTGGAGCAAGAGAAGTGAACGTTTGCTTGAATATCTGTGTGGGCAGTCACATGTTATACTCCGCTGAGCTTTAGTGAAAAGAGACAGAGAAGGATGACTGATGACCTTTGACCCACGCAGCGTACTCCCCTCTCTGGCTGGTAGGCCTCCTGACTCCTGTCTTCCCTCTGTTTTAGTGAAAGAGCTGTGTGAGGACTGGGTTTGGGCCGGCAGAAAGGTCATATTGTTTCAGCCGGTGACTCACTGAGCAGGACGGATGGAGCCATGGCGCTTATTAATCTGCCAAGTTAGTTTTCAGCCCTGCAGGGGTTCTGGTCCAGCCCTCTGGTCTGTTTACATCTGTTTATCTGAATGGGGGGTGAAGAATAACAATCCAGCTTTTTTCTTTTGTTGGTTTTATTTGCAAATAATATTTAACATTCAGTTGAAACATTATGAAAAAGCTAAAACAGTTGTCTTCTCAGGATGCATGCATCAATCCTCTTCTGTCACTTCCGATACCAATACGGATATCTAAAGTTTAGTATCAACCAATACAATTTGGTACAGAAAAACATCACTGAATTGACTTAAATATTTCTCTTTCTTTCAAGATCAAACGTAAAAACAATTCAACTTTAATTTGTTCAGTTGGTGCAATTAGGAGTAAAGCAGCCAGTGTAAAAATAAATAAACTGACAATTACAAAAACATGTAAAAATAAACTGCAACAAGCCCTCTCCTCAACTGGTTCAGAAAGTACAATTAGGAACTGACAATATAGTGTAAAATAAATATAGTGTAAAATAAATAATAAAACAGGACTTTGCATAACCATAGAAATACACTGCCCTTATGGATTGGGCACATTGTCACCAATAGCAGATCTAGAATTTGTTTAAAGTATCAGGACCAATACAGATATTAATATCTCCAGTCTTTATCAGGTCTGGCCTGAAAATTATATAGCTGTATATACACCTATATAACATTAATATAGATGTTTTTTATTGAAATCGGATGTTAATATTGGTCCAAGTTTTCATGTTGTCCTTCATTAGGTCTCTTCCCTAAAGCTGCCATGCAAACAGCGAGTAGCTCATGTTTGCTTGTCGTGTTTTTATTGCCGTAATAAGCAACAACCTAATTTTCTCTGTCCAATTACATAATGCGTATCAGTTATGGACGGAGACTATCTATTCCTGGCTTCATGTTATTTGCTTGCGAGGCTGATCACACATGAGTCCCTAATGAACATTCGAACGAGTCCCGCTCTCTCCCTCCGTCTTGATGGTCTTATCCCCGGGTGTTTTGCGGAGTCGTTCCTTCCTCTGGCATTAGCTTTTCTGTTGCCTCCCACTCAAGTTTGCTGAAATGGATTTAGTGTTTTAAAGCCTCTCTGCTTGCCAGATGCATGGAGCCACGGAGCGACAGTCTGCAGAGGCTTCAGACAGCAGTTTGGCTCTTTTCCCCGCCGTGCCTCCTAAGTGAAAACAGCAGTAACAAGCATCTCAATATTCTGGCTCCTCGCCCGGCTTCATCCGGTCTGCTTTTCTGAACTCTCTACTACTCCAATAATTATAATAGAAATCTTAATTTAATTCATCTTCAGTTTGACGAGTCAAAATATCAGGTGCATGTTTTGTTAAGTATGACTTTAGTTAAGAAGTGTGCGCTGTGATTTGGTTGTACGATGTGTTTCTGATGCATTAAGTTGTATTAAATTGGCCATTAATACTTTTTAGCTAAATCTGAGTCTTCCAGTGGAAAAACTATGAAATGAGAAGAGTAACATCATAAATATTTTTATAGCTTTTCTGCTTTGAGTGATTATTATAGAAGTTGCGGCAACAATCTGACATTAGCGATGATCACGGTTAGCGTGGCTAACCTTTCTGAAATGCCTCTCTAAGTGTGTATTTGCTACAAAATACCTCGCAGCCTCGTAGGACCCTTTTAGTTTCCAATCAGAAAGTCACCGGCAACTGATTTATCGGCGCATCATTATCAAGAAAACCCTTGAGACCTTCAAATATTTGCTTTTAAGATGATAGTAGAAACCGACTGTCAACATCTCAAGGTGAGCCAGGTTTATGCTTTGTTGAGTTTCTGTTGCGTCATCAGGTTTGAAAACACAAAAGATCTAATTATAAGTTGTAAAATGACAACATTTTATGTTGAATATTGTGGCCTGGTGGTTAATTTAGTAACTGATTAACTGAATTTAAACATGTTCCACTACACTGGACACTGGTTCCAACTCATCTGAAAGCATTTTCATTCCAGACCAGAACTAAAGTACTACTTTAAGCTAAACTATTTTAATCTCTTATCATTCAATAGTGGCCCACCCATGAGACAAGCACAGCATTCTCTGTAGTCACCTTGTTTTCATCAAGTGGGCCTTTTTAAATCTGAGCAAACTCCTGCGAGGCTCGTTTGTTTGGTGAACTTCGACGCACTAATCCATCACTTATCGCAAAATCATCTGGGAGTCTTGGATGGAGCAAAGTGTTAGCAGCTCAGCTTTTCCTGGCTCACAGCACTGTTTCCACACACACACACACACATACACACATACCCCTGAGTGAAATTGAGGCAGCATAAATAGACTTAACAGGAGAGGGAACGGGATACTTTACCTCTTTGGGATGCACAGAAGTGCAGTTGCTTTTCAGCTCGTCTCGACTGTGTTCGCACTTTTTTTTTTTTCTATGGCTCCAGTTGTGGGCAGTGATGTCGTTTTTGTAGCTGTGGACTAGATTATAAAAATAAAGAGCACCCAGGCATTAGAGGCGTCGCATCCCATTGAACCGTTTTAGTCGAGCGTTTTGGCCAGAACATTAAAATAATATTTTCCTAGACGTTGCTTTAGCAGTTTCAGAGAGGCTTCGATGCGCCTTGGGAGGCTCTGAGTTAGAAAGCTCAGGCTTGAGAAACGGACTGCAGTGCTGAAAACCTCCTTCCTGTGTCAGAAACTCTGCCAGCGACATCTGCCTCTGCCTCTCCTCTCCTGCCTGAACTCGTCTGCCTGCCGTTGTGTTCAGATATGGCAGGGCTTGGACTCAGGAGCTGGGCCTTTTTTCTCTCTTTTCCTTTAAAGGATTGTACTAATATGGAACTGGCAGAGAGGCAGGAAATATTTTCCTAACTGAGGCTGATTAGTGGAGAGGCAGGGAGCGAGGGGAAAGAGGCTGGAGAAGAGAGACAGGTGGGAGGCAGGGAGTTCATCTGCACATTAAAAATGATATCACAAAAATAGGTTATAGATTAATTCATTAGTTAATTATTTTTCATTGTGTGCAATCAGGAAAGTGCATCAAGAGGAAATTTGTCACAAGACTTTACAGCTGATCGACAAGATTTATGTGAAGTTCAACACAATGAGGGATATACGTAACTATGGTAACAGTTAAGGTTAATTTTACCTTTTTGAATGTTATTCTCTTAAACTGGCAACAGGAAAAGAAACAATAAAATGAGGCAATACAGTCTTGAGTTAAAACTATATTATAATTATAATGAGATGAAGTTTTAGCAGTACGTCAATTAGCTTCTTTTTTATTTTTATTTTTTGCAAACAAAATAAACATTTTCACAAATGAGAAGCTTTTTTTTCAACCAGCTATATTTGTTTTGTATAACATTCCAGTCTGGAGTGTCAGTGTATTGTAGTTTTTATGCTTCTGATGACAAAAAGCACTGAAAATAGACATCTTTGTGTTTGCAAATGGAAGAGAAGGATTTCACAAATATTAAGTTATATTCATAAATCTCTGTTCTAATTTTTGCTTCAGAGTCACTGAATACTTTAAAACTTTAGTTTTTCACCGATAAGAAACTTTTAGGAGAATGGCAGTTAGTGTTGCTAGCCGCTAACGCTAACACTTAGAAATGATTCACATGTCTACATGACGGCATTAAAAACTCTTTACAAGAACAATTTTATATATAGTTTTGTTGAAAAAGTAACAACTTTCAGAAATAACATTTTTTAAAGAATTATGTAAATCTAGAAAAGAACTTGGATGTTTACGGCAATTATTATTTTTGAACTACAGATGGTCAGAAAGTCCAGAGTAATTAGAAAACGGTAAAATGGTTCCTTAGCATAGCGCTATTTAAAAAACCCAACTCCAAGCTACTTGTGAAATTTTCATGTTTTTGACACTTTGTCTCGTTGTCTATTTTTCTAAAGAGCACCAAACATATTACATCACAAAATATTCAAAAGTAGTGGGTTTTCTTCATGTCAGCCAGTCGTGTAGTTATTCTAAATAACCATAAATACAGAGTGTCGAGCTTAAAACACACACCTTCATATTGAGTGAACGGCTCACACTATAAGCTTTGACTTACTTTTCCAGGCAAAATCACGTGATAAAACCAACTGGCTAAAATTTTAATACATCCCTACTGACTACAAATGGTTCAAATAGAAACCTTTCATATGAAGTGAATTGTACCTTAAAGTACAATTTAAGAGGATTCTATTCTTTGGTAAAAAATCTTTGTATTTTACATGATCAAATGCTAGCTTTTTTTTTTTTTTTTGCATCACAGCTACGAATGAAGCTGATACAGGAATCGCAGTACACCGCTGACCATCCTGAAATAGTAGGATTTAAACACCAGATCACTCCAAATTACTGGGTGAGGCTCTCTGTGGGTAGCAATCAACAACAAGGTTAGCATTTAGCAGCGCTTCATTATCTATAAACTAATGCAGTCAAATGAAAGTCAAAACTATTTGTGTGAAATGGTTTCAGGTCGACTTTGTTTCAGGTCTTTTTTTCCCCCCTGTTACACGTGTTGCTTAATGTCACTGAAGGTTTAACCGTATCTCTCTTCGCCGTGTCCTCGTCAGTGTTTACCCATCTCAAGGACACTCAGCGCTTTCCACTTTCTCCATGATACTGGGGCTGTGCAGTCTTCCTGCTGAAGAATCGACTGGAGTCAAACATGAGATACAAGCAGAGCAAAAATTGGAAATAAATCACTGGAGCAACTAGCAGTTTTGTTTTTAACCATAACAAGATATTGGGAGTTAACACAAAGGTTTTGGAGTCGATGCTTGGAGATAAAATTCTCGTTTTTAAAACTGCAGGCTGTTCTGCAATACAGTGATTAAACCGACACTGCAGAGTTCAACATCTACGGGTATTTGTTTTGTCAGTGAAATTCAACTTTCACTGTCAGATAGTGAAAGTTGATGACTCCACTTTTTCTGATAGTCTGCAGCCATGAAATCAAATATATTCAGGTGATTCATGGTTGAATTTTGGTTGAGTGTAAACTGAGTGAAATAAGAAGAATCGAGTAGCTGCCTTAGTGCTTGAAATAAGATGCATCTTATTCAATTTATTGCGATCCTACTTTCTCTTTAATTAGCAGTAAAGGGATATTCCTGCTGCTGGAGCAGTGAGGCTAGCTGTAGCCTCATTTGGTTGCTATGGAAAAAAAAGATTGAATTTAATGATGTTGATGGACAACTTTCCTGAAAGTTGATGCTGAGCAGGTTCCATCCTCTCTTCACCCCTGTTGTTTTTATAGCCTGCCTCTGTTCTGGGAGGCTGAGACCAGAGAAAAAGAGGAGGCAAGCAAGAAAAAAAAAGAGAGAGAGAGAGAGGAGATGAGGGGGGAAAGAGACCATGAATATATACGATCCTTCAGTTTCTCCCACAGAGAAGCATCTGTCCTGCTTTGCTTCGCTCCATCGCATGGCACACGGCTGGAGCAGGAACAGATCGTGTGTAAGCTGCAACATTTAAGCTTTGTTTTCAGGCAGTGAGCAGCCTGCAGGACATGCTAGCAGCTCCGACATTCACAGCACACGCTGTACTGACACACACTACCAGGACAACACAGTCACACACGGAGTTCACAGGCTGCACCAACGCTGCTGCTGTGTCCGTCATTCATACATCAAACAGTTTGGTGTTTTAAGGTGCGTCCACACGTGTGTTTTCAGGCCTATTGACATGATCGGCTTTCACTGGCGTCCTGCTGCTGAACCAGTGACACCGATCATCACACAGAAAAACACATTAGAAACTAATGGCTCTGCTCACCCCCAGTCTTGCTGTACAGTTGGTGAAGTATTATTATTTCCACATACAGTTCGACACACAATTATTCATACCGATTGCTGATTTAGGCTTAAAATTATTCAACCCAGAAGCTTGTTTCTGTGAGGCATCTATTGTAAAACATTGTGGAGTGCTTAACAGTTTAAGGAAAAAAAATCTGTTTTTAATTAAAACTTACAAGTAGAAAATTATTTTACGCTTCTCAATAATCAGCAGCATTTCTTTCCTATGATTGCTGAACAGCTATTTGTCATTTTTCGCTGGTATTTTGGATGTTTATCATTGTTGACCATGATTTTGCATTTGGAAAGCTATTCGCCAGCGTCCTATAGGGATGTACAATACTGAATTTTTGGTCGATATCCAATATGCAGTTATACTAAAACTTATTTGGCCATTAATTGATATCAGTACCGATATTTTTTTTCTTATAACTACTTTCTGAAACGATATGGCTTTGCAGAATTAAAATACTGCATGATCTTTCTTGGTTTAGCCTTCCAAACCAAGAACCTTTATGTCTTTGTAGAAAATCTGGGTTCCTTTAAATCGCTTTCTACATATTTAATGATACTAAAAAAAAGTAAATTTTCAGTCTTCTTCCCACAGTAGCAGCTTCTACACTGAAGAGTGTTCTGTGGTTTCCAATCAGGGCCTGTGAAGTAAAAACTCAATGGATCCTCTTCCGTTAAATATCTTTAGAAAGGGCGAGAGTCAGCCGTTGACTTGGACTTTGTGTCCCGAGGTAAGAAGCAATGCGCTGGAATGTGAGATGCCTCATGTTGTGTGTTGATTTATCTCCACACATCAAGACTCGCAACGATGAGAATCCCCCTGCAACTTCTTCTGCTTTGTACATCCAGGCCCCCTGTACGGCTAATGAAAACGCAGCTCTCAGGGGGCCGCACTGTTACGGTCTGCTACAGCAGCTAATGATCTTCCGTTTTGATGATCTCTTGTTAAACCACACTACAGCAATCTGGGACAAAAACTGCACAGGATTGTCAGGGTTTATTTTATCAAGTATCAAGATTTGCTGCAAAAATGCTGTTTTCTGTTTCAGACCAGCCACACAGATAAAACTCCTGCTTAATGTAACAGAGGCACAGGGCTGTTGTTTTTGTAAAACTGAGCCTGGGTTGGTGGGTACAAGCAGACTGCTTGCTTTGTGTTTTTATTTAAAATTCAAATAATGATTACTTAAAACCATTCATTATTAAACTTTTGTTATAGAGTTTAAGATTCTGGACAGAGTTAACATTGTTGCTTGCATGTTTTTGTACTTCCATTTGGGTGTCTGCTGTTTCTCGAAACAGCCTAAGTGCTTAAAAAAATAAACACACAGATGCTTTTTATCAATAAAATTCATGTTTATTAGTGTTAAGAAAATAAACTGTTTCAAAAACGGATCTAATCTGCAGACACTACCCTTCATCTAGCAATTCCAGTGAAGCCCAGCCTGTCACCTAGCAACCCAAGCAAATCATGGGTATCGATGTATGTGCTGTACATTGGCTGCTGGAAAAGACGAGGATTTTGTTGTTGACTTACTGCCCACAAACCACTTTCTGCATTTTTGTTACCCGTGCAGGAGGCTCCACTTTTGCTTTTCAAAGATTGTGCGTATGTTTGCAGTTGTTTTAAAATCTCATTATCTAAAATGATTTTCTGCACTGAAAAAAAAGTGTAATGGACATGTTTTGAGTAACCCACAGGCCTATCCTAACCTGTTCAAGGAAGCATAATAGGTCACCTTTAACTCTTGTTTTAGAGGATCACTTTTCACATTGATTGGTAGAGTAGTGACTCAGAATCGTGTCCTCATCATGAGAGAAGTGCAGAACACCTGAAGGACTGCAGGCCTTAGTGTCTGGGGTGTCATGTGACGCTGCAGGTGGCTGGCAACCTGGACCGTGTGCTGCTGCCAAGCTCCACAGTGACCTAGAGAGCTGGAAGAACTGCAGGAGCGGTGGCTGATTCTTCAGGAGAGGAGTCCTGTCGTCCTGCCTGAGAGAGCCAAACTCCTCCTTTCAGCACATTTAACAAGCTAACATTCCTTCTGTGAACTTTTATTCGTTTTCTCAGTGCTTATGTTCTTTGGTAGCTGTGACTCAGAGCCTTGAGTAATTTTCGTCTGTCTGTCTCATTAAAGATCACAGTATCTTTTGATATGAAGCAGGTTAGCCTTTGCATATGATGCATTTGAATAAATTACAGCGCAGATATGTTGGTGTCCTGGTAGAGACTTGTAAAATGAGCTTTTAATGCAGTGGGACACAAACTTGAACATTTTTTCAATTGTCCAACATTTGATTTGAGGACATTTGTTAATAAAAATCCCATATTAACATATCTTAATTAAATCACTTGTGGCCATCCCTTCTCCTTGCACTTTCTCTGGATTGTCCCCGTTCTTCTGTCTTTGGTTTGTCCCACAGGTTTCGTCTTTATGCTTTGGATCATTTTTGAAATACCAAATGTTTTTTCAGTTTTGTGACAGAATCTACCAGATTTTTGTTTAATGTATTCTGGTATTTCAAAGGTTTCAGCCACATAAACCTTTTCAAGGAAGAAAAGTGGTTTTTCCTGGTTCTTCGCTCCGTACAGAGGGTCTGGACTATTGGCTGTTGATAAACAGGTGGTTGTTGGAAGCATTTGGAACTGATTTTACCCAATCTCTAGCATCTGGTGGTGATGTTTGAAATATGCTGGTCCAATAGTGAAGGAAGCTACGCTATGAAGCTTATTGAAAATTGAGTGTGCTGTAGACAACTGTGCTCAACTGTGAAGAGAGATGTGCCGATCTGTGCAACAATTCAATGCCATCGTTCACAACTCTATTCTGTTCTCTGGTGGGCCAAAATGAAATTTAGCTCAATGAGAGGAATCCCAGATGGAGCACTGAAGGGAGATGAGAATCAAGTGGCATTGCACAGGGAATCGGTGGCAAAAGTCATTGAGAAAGTACGGTTACATTCCCCGTCTCAATGTGACCTTGCTAAAGGCACTCTGACTTCCAGTCAGTCTAAAAACATGTTTGTGTTGTTGTTGGTACGGAGCTGCCCTGTGATGGATTGTCTCTCGCTTGGTGACCCCAGGAAGAAGTCAGCTGCCCCCCATACACCTCGCAACACAAATCAACACCCACAGCACCACAGATTCTCTACTGTACATATAACAGTTGCCATGAGGTTTCTTTACATCCTTACCAGGGGTGCCAGTAAATGTGGCAGATGATTGGGTAGGTGATGTTCTCAATTATATGGCATGCTTTGTGTACTCAGTGAAGCAATAGATCCATGCTGATCAAGAGAAATTTAATCATGAACCTGACCTTTTATGACCAGCGGTCAGCTCCATTTCAATACTTTGATTAGATTATCCTACAGTATTCATGCTAACTGCTGATGCCACGGCTCTGCTTTAATAGTTTAATATAATTGGCACGCTTCTAATAGGCTATTGATTGAGTACCTCTTTTCCCATTGCAGCCTGACTTAAATCATAAGCAGGGTCTGTTTGTGTTTGCAGAAAACTCTCCAGCGCTGCTCTATTTCTGTCAGCCGTGCCCTCGAAGATAACACATCTGTCCTCCCTCTCTGATCCTGCGTAGTAACCAGAGAGTTTCCTCAAGAGTTTTCGCTGGTAAAAATTCCCCCCTGCCCCCCAAAAAAATCCACAAGGCTTGCACACATCTGAAACCCAGCTCTTCCCCAGTTGAGTTCACTGATGGCCACGTGTACCTCACCACTCTCCGTCTTTAACCGTGATCTCATGGCGGAACCCGTTCTCCGGTGGCTTTTTTAAAGTGGCTTTTTGTCGGCCAATGGTGGAAGGCAGCAGCCCTCTCAGAGAGACAGTGCTGGCTTTCATGTCCGCCTGGCTCCGCTCCTCCGGCTCCCCGCTGGAAGACTCGGGGTGTAATTAACTCAGGAACTCATAAAGAGGCGTTCACAGCAGGGCCGGCGCTCATCGTGCCAGCTAATCGGGCGGCGCAGACACCGCTGCAGATGTTTTCAGAACGGAGCCACAGTTCGCTACACCTGCTTCCTACGACACAATGAGTTGGTCCAATACAAAAAAATAAATGGCGGAATTTAAGCTTGTTGGGGTCTTGCAAAATTCTATAAGAGTGCTATAGCGAACTACTACTGAAATATACTAGTGCTGTTGTAAAAGAATATTTTAGTAATCTAGTACTGTATCGATCATTTTTATTATTAGTCGAATACTTGAGAAATCTCTCTCTGCCTCTCTTTCTCTCTTCCCACCGTTAGCTTTCAAACAATAGCCATGCAGTTCCAGGAGGAGAGAGGCTGCCATACAATAAGTATTGCTCCAGTCCATTTAAAGATACTGATCAGTCTCCCGAAAAACATAAAAACCTGGAAAATTTAACATAATGCTGCTAGCATTTAGCAACAACTCATGGACAGACGTGAGAGTGCTGCCCAAAACAAATAATGACCCAACTGTAACCTGGTGCGCTAAATAACAAAAGATAATTTAACAAAACTTCAACTTTGAGGCACATACATTTTCCTTGAGGAATTTTTAATAATTGAGGTACTCGAATCACTCGAATCGTTTTAGCCCTAAAATATACGATCTGCACAAGGGCTGAAATGATTAATTCTGATCAATTGTGATTAACTATTGAAATAATTGTCAACTAATTTTGTAATTGATTAATTGTTTACCATTTGGTGAAAAATTGCTACTCAGTACTGAAATGAAGCCAAAACTATACAAGAAATATTTACATGTTGTATTTAAGATGAAAGTACATTAATCTGCAAACATGTTAACGTTGTTCAAAACCACTATGGGAATGCTATGCTATTGCATTCTAGGAAAAAACATTTTTATTTCCTTAATTGAAAAGGAAGTGAATTATTTGCATCTTTTACTGTGTTTCTTATATTTATAAAGGCTTAAGTGATCTGTAGAATGTGCCACTTTATTTTTAATTCTGTTAATCATCAGATTAATTGATCAATAAAATAATCCTTAGTTACATCCCAAATCTCTACAACAAGCCATTCGTTGATCTAGACCAGAGTCCGTATTGGCTGGTGGCAGACGAGCGTACTGATGGGTTTTCTTTTTTCCTCCTTCTTTCTTCCTGTTTCTCCAGACTTTTACAGCTTGGTGCAACTCACACCTCAGAAAAGCCGGCACGCAGATCGAGAACATCGAGGAGGACTTTAGGGACGGGCTGAAGCTCATGCTGCTGCTGGAGGTCATTTCAGGTAGAGATCCCCGTTCCTAACAGGATTAGCCGGATGCAAACCGTGCTGCCACCAGCTGCTTCAGGACAGATGGACGAGGATAGTTTGACATTTTAGAATTTTTTACATTTCTTATTATGCGTTTCTGCTCTTGTTTGCTTTATCAACCGATCAGTCGAGCAGAAAGGGCTGAACTTTTCACTTGATGACGTTAGCGGTGTTTTTTTTTTTAGTTTCAGATGGATCTAGCACTCACAAAAGGAATGCTGCGTTTTTACACTTCAGGAAATGAAATTTTTATTTTCTTTTTGAAAAAAATGCAATTTCTTTATTCATATTTTGTGATATTTTTCTAATAGTGTCTAAAATGGGCTTACATGTTTAATGAAAACATTCAGAATAATTCATTACTTCAATAATAATTAGTCGAAGCCCTTAATATCAATAGAAGCTTGGAATATGTTGCTCTCTTTGCAATATCCTGCATAAAATATACATTTTGAATCTTATAAATCAACATTTTTGATTGCAGTTTATTCAGATGCATCTGTAAAGGCTGTGTTTTCAAATCGATCTATTTTCTTATTTCTAGTTTAAACTTCTGTAACAGGGGTGTGTTGGCATAGTAATTAACACCGGCAGACACTTGTAGTCAAAACTAGGTCGGCAACAGTTCCCTGGTTATGTTTCTGAAAGCTGAACCATGTCGTCATCAGCGCTGCGTTTCTGGTTCTAGGTGAACGCTTGGCCAAACCAGAGAGAGGCAAGATGAGAGTCCACAAGATCTCCAACGTCAACAAAGCGCTCAACTTCATCGCCAGCAAAGGAGTGAAGCTGGTCTCTATCGGAGCAGAAGGTAAGCGATGCTGTAGAGAACGAGATTAAGATCCTACGCGTTTCCCTACGGCTGCACAGTTTTCACTTAGATTGTCCACGAATTACTCTAATAAGGCCAAACAAATCCACAGCTACTGTTCTGATGTAAAAATACAACAAAACGTCCTGTACCATGTTCCCTCTCTCTCCCTCGTTACCATGGCAGGGCCAGTGGCTGCTGTGCTGTTTAATGAGATCCTGACTGCATTTGCAAACTCTTGTGGCGGTGTCGCTTGTGCTTTTGCTGCACTTTATTAGAGTAAATCTCAGGATCAGCAAATCCCCCTCAGGAGCCCAGAGGCTCCTCGTTGTTTAGCGCAAATAATGTGAATCTTTCTGCCATTAGAGGCTAAGCAGGTCTTTAACTGCACAAACGCTGCACTTTCTTCCCGCCGCCTACAGTCGCAGCCTCGCACACGTCCTCTCACACTTTGGGGAATGACAGAATTTGTGTTTCACTTCAAGTGAGCAACATTCTCACGGGTTCATTTAAATAAATTGCTTTAAAGACTAAATGGTTTGTTTTCTTGAGTTTAATGAATGGTTGGGATTAATGCTGCAGCAGCAAATCCTGCTGTGAACTGAAAATGTGTTGAGTTGCTTGAACATGGACCGTGTGGGATTGTTGAGGAAAACAGCTTTGCTTACTCTGAAGAATCCAGGCTTCAATGTCATCGGGTTGAGTTTTTTTTCTTTTAAATGAAAAACTGCAGACAGTTGCTTTATTTTTTTTTTTATTGCGTGTCCTGTTCATGTGCTCCAAAGTCTAAGAGATGAATGTCTGCATATGATTGCATCAGTGATGATTTAACGAACACGTAAGGGTTAAGGGAAGGGCTGAAATGATTAATCCTGATTAATTAATTATTGAAGTAATCGTCAACTAATTTAGTAATCGATCAATCGCTTGCTGGAATATGCAGACTTCAAAACATGCCATTCACTGAAGAAGCAACACAATCCAGCAATTAAGACAAAACTGTGCAAAACAAAAATCCAAACATTTAAAAAAAATTTAAATAAATAAGCAAAGCTTAGTCTGACGGGGGCACAATAAAGCCTGGTGGGCTGCCAGGCTGATAATGTGTTGTAACCAGATCTGCACAAGCAGCAAGTCTAGTTTCCCCTGGTTCACTAAAGGAACGCTATTTCATCTGAGGCAATAATATGTTTATTTTCTATTTAAAAGAAGGAATTGAGCTGTTTATTTGCATTTTTATTTTGTTTTTCTAATATTGTATAAAACGTCTTAAGTGATTAATTAGAAATCTGCTCAGTGTAACATATTTAATTCAATTGTTACAATTGAATTAAACATTTCAATTAATTCATTTAAAACCGAATTGTCAATTAATTGAGTTTTATTAACAATCAATAGAATAATCTATTAAAATAATTAGAAATGCCTTGCGCACATTCACATTTTGTTGCGTTACAAACACAGACTTCATAATACTGCATAATTGTGAAGCAGATGGAAAATGATTCATTCTTCAAGTCCTGGCACAGTTTAACTGGATTCAGCTCTAATGCCAGATTCTAACATGAATCTATTTTCATCCTAATCGCCTACATGTTTTTTTTTATCTGCAAACTGGACTTTCTTTTGCTTTTTTTCCATATGTTCTTCTTACTACTTTTCACGAAAGCCACATTTCTAGAGCTAATATTTGTCAGCAGATTCTTCCACCTGAGCTGTGGTTCTCTGCAGCTCCTCCAGGTTATTCTGAGCTTTTTGGCTCTGGCCCACACAACCGCACATCACTCAGACACAAACTACACATTTTCAAGATCAAAAATCCTCCTCTTTCATTTATTTCTTTTCCACATTAAAACCCTCAAATATTTGTAAGACCAGGCAAGAAAACCCTGACATCTGCTTCTGATACAGACTGGATGGCGGCACACTTGGACAAGCACCGAGTCGACCTTTTAATTTAAAGTATCAGTACCTCCTGCCTTTGTGGAAAAAAATAACAAAGAAAAAATTTTCCTGCCAATTTCTGATCATACTGCTGCGCTTAATCAGAAAGATGAAACAATATTTTTTCTAGCAAGTAACAGATTTTGAATGCCTTTTGGTTATTATTAAGAAACTGTTAAAAACAAAAACTAAAGCCAACTGTCACTTTTTCAATATTTTTGACCTGCGTATTGAATCAGATAAGACGGTTTGAGTCGATTCCTGTCTAATGGTGCAGAGTAAGAAAAGGCTGTCCTCTGTACGGACCGAGTGAAACACACGGAGGGCACCGGATGTGGCGGCTGCTGAGTTTGGGCGACGCATAGGAAGATAAGTACAAGGCAACAAGCCAAGAATTGATTTTTATAAGTGAAGTGTGGACAGAGACGTCCATTTAACTAAGAAATACAAAGTGTGATGACTCCAATAACTGAAGAGATTGTGCAGAAACATTAATAAAAAATGTGGATTAAAGCACTTTTGTTTTTAGTTACTGTCGCGGTATAAAACCATGACACCTTTTTCCAATCCGTTGTGGTCAAAGTTGAATACTTTTAAAGCTTTATTTTTCCCATAACATGGTCTTGCAAAAAACTTTCAATTGTTGCACATAACCGTCGTAAAAAAGACAGGATTTTAACTTTGTTCAAATAGAAAGTACATTTCCATGATAGTTCATGAACTCTACTAGTATAAACAAATCGTACAGAATCTCTTAAAATGATTTTTGCAAAAATAAATATAAAGAAAAAAAAAGAAAAAAAAGGTTAGATTTTCAAGAGACGTCGTAAAACAGGAAGTTAAAATAGAAGGGGCTGAAGGGATTGGTCAGAAAAGACTGGCCAATCATTAAGGTGATTGGTCACCTTAATGTTGACCAACATTAATCGATTAGTTGCAGACGGCCCGATTTTTTGTTTTTTACATTAAAGGGTTTTTTCTGTAATTTCTTTGTTGGTTAAAAATGCTCATTTATGACCAACTTTTTGATCACAATGCCAACTTAACCATGATTAAAATCGGTACAACATCCAAGAGGATGGAAAAATATTATTTTCAAATTTCTTTGTTTTTGATCAAAGTGGGGGTTTTTTGCCTTCTGAAATGTGTTTGTGATCTGTAACATTAAAGCATGATTTATCTATAAGAGGGCAAATACTTTATAATTACACTGCAAATGGGTTAATTGTCACTGTAACCGATTGATGACTGATGCTTGGAAGTTTTTATTATTAGTAGTAATATAGATCAGTTAGTTAGAGAGGTGGGTTGTTTCAGTGTAATAAAACCAGACGAGCGATGCAGACAGATTGTCCTCCTGGTCATTCCCTCTCACTGTGGCCTTAGCACTGGGATGAGACCAGATGATGGGTCCGGTCCACCAAATGGACCACGGGGGATGAAACGGAGACAGAGAAGGGGTGTAGTTTCAAATCCCATCAGTTGGATTTCTGCTCGTCACTCATGTTCGTTTGAGTTAATCTGAACGTGATCTGCATGTGTCACCGGGAAGCGGCGCGCTTCACTTTTCCTGCCCGCTAATTCGGCGCGAGCCGCCTTTCACAGCGCGTTACGTCTCCAGACATCTGACTGGCATCTCGCAGTCGGCTCATCCGTCACGGCTGAGCCACCGTGCTCCAAGCCTGATTGGATTAGCGAGACAAACAAACGATTATCTGGAGGCCGGCAAAAGAGGGTGACCTGGTAAAAGGGGATTTTCATTATGGATGGTACAGAGGTGGCTGGACCGAGGGCCAGTCCTTCACAGCCAGCTGCGGTTCATCTCATCAGCTCTGCGCTCAGGCCAAGCTTCGCGTGTTTCCTCTTCTGAAACTGAATTTATGCCTGCAGTCACCTGACTGAGCAAATTATTTAAGCGGCTAAAAACATCAGGGTGACCGTATCGGTGATATTGTTTAACTAGACTAATTTGCTTTATTGAAATGTCAGTTTATTTTACCTTCTTCTAATTGGGTCTAAGTAGATTTCAGTGTTCAGTTTAATACGTTTTCCTCTTTCTTTGCAGGACATCCAGGTAGTTCATTACCCATTTGTGACCTGGAGCTAAACATAAACATTCACTGTGTCTTTAAATGTTTTAAAGGGGCAGCATCATGTAAAAGTCAACATTTGAGCTTTACATCATGTTATAATGTTATTCATTCATCAAAAATAGACCTGGAGTGTCGCTTTGATTCCTCCATGCATGTACAAGAAGTCCTTTAATCTCCATGGCAACCATTCAGACGTGCAAAACGCCTGGGTGGACTTAGCTCCACCTGTGAGATGCAGCTCCCTCAATCCGCTCCTTCAGACTAGCCTGCAGCAATTGGCAAACACCTGGTGGACCTGAACATCTGCTGAGCTCATTATAGGAGATACTTCTCAATGCAACGCTGGTAAACATGTTGAAGGGTTCATAGAGGAGCCATGTTGTGATGACTTTCTAATGAGAGGAGGGATTTCTTAAAGAGACAGAGGCACATTTTTAAGGCGGTAAATTGCACAGTCAAACTCCTTTTAATTCATAATTAACACAGTTACTTGACTGTGCTGCAAAGTGGTACTGTGTGCCTAGAAGACACATAATACTGCTCCTTAAAAAATATACATATATGTATTTTAAAGCTTATACATTTGAAATTCACAGATGGAATAAATGCTCACCTTTCTTTTTTTTCCTTTTCAACAGCAAAGGATTGATTTTTACCCAAATATTGAAACAATCTAAACAAATCATCAACTTATAATATTAATAAAGGTGCAGATCCTAAACTGTTACGGCTTCCTTTGTGTTTCAGAGATTGTAGACGGTAACGCTAAGATGACCCTGGGAATGATCTGGACCATTATCCTCCGCTTCGCCATCCAGGACATTTCTGTGGAAGGTAGTGTGTACGTTTTTAATTTCTGAAAAACACTGGTTATGCTTGTGGCGTCTGAGAATATTTCTTGCTCTGACATGTTGAAAAACCACCGGTTAGCTGTTACTGTGATGGTTTACTTCATGAACGGGCGCGTTTGTGTCTCTTTGTTGTGTTTGGGGGACATTTTTTATTGTTTGTTGCTCATGTTGCTCCCTCCCTTGGTCTTTAGGCCTTTTGTAAATTATAGCAAAAGTACTTTAATAACTTGCAGTGAACGTCGTAGAGTAAACGTCCCATTTGGTCAGCCTTAATTTGTTTAGTCTGAGATTCTTTTGAGCAGTAAATTTCACAGCGTGGGAACGGCGCGGTACAAAACCCAGCTTTGTAACCGACGGTAACAGAAAAGCACAAAACATCTGAGCCATTGCAGATGCTTCCTATTCTCTGTACCTCTACTTAATCCAGCACTAAACGAGGATTAGCCGAGTCGGTCGGCTGCAGGTTGGTCCGACTTCACAATGATCCCTTCTTCCCAACCACAGAGACGTCGGCCAAAGAGGGCCTCCTGCTGTGGTGCCAGAGGAAAACTGCGCCCTACAAGAACGTCAACATCCAGAACTTTCACATCAGGTAAAGTCGGAGGAACGTAACGAGACACAGAAGAGGCTATAACTCACCTGCAAAGATTCAGGCACAGGAAACCAGAAACAGAGTCAGCAGGGGTGTAGATTTTTTACTTTATCTGTGCAGACTTGCTGGAAGGTTGACTGTGGGGTTGACTGTTTCCAGTTGTTTTAAAAATAATGCTGAGAGAAGTCAATCTAACTGTAAAATCTTTTCATTGTTTTCACCTAAAATAACCTCAGTGGACTTTGAAACTCTACAGCTACACTTCAGCCTGTCTGGTGTTCATGTGTAGCACATGGAAAAAATATTCAACCTCCTTTGACTCTTTTAAAAACATTTAGTAATATTGAAACCACAAGTTCACAAACATGTGATGTGAGTTTAGACACTTTGCAGCGTAAAGTTCCGCGCACACGATCCCTCAAAAAACTGCTCACCTATGATAACTACCATTAATTTTAGCTGTCAAGTTGTCAACCGCGTTAAATCTTAAATATACATATGACATATAAAACTTAAAGACAAGGCGACGCAGTGCTTTGCAGAGCACCAGTTGTTTTGAGTTGTTCTTTGGTGTTTTTTCAGCATTATTTTTCTTTGCTGTTTCGCTCTGCACTAGATTAAATACCCAGATCTCATTTTGTTAACAGAAGTGTTCTACCGCTGCAGCGTGGCTATGGATGGCATGAAAAAGAATCATCTTTTTCCCCTCCAGCGTTGTGCACATGTGTAAAATTTCCAGATGCAACCTGTGTTTGAATTCAGCCTCCCTGAGTCGTTACTTTACCTTGTCAAACCCCGTTTCTTTGTCTTTACATCTGAGTCCTTTAGGGTAGCGCTCTATAAGGGGTGCACATTTAGAAAGAAATTGTACCCACAGATTCACAATTAGAATTATGATGTCGAGACTTTGACTGGGCCAGTCTCACTTGCGTCTTGATATAAACCCTGCTGTTGTCGCTGTGGGAGTATGTTTAGGGTAGTCGTTGTGTCAGAAGGTGAATCTCCGCCTTTAACATGTTTTCTTCCAGTATTGCTCTGTATGTAGCTCCATCTGTCTTCCCATGACCTCTGACCTGCCTCCCCTTCTCTGCTGAAGAACAGCAAGCCCACAGCATGACGCTGCCACCATGTGTCAGTCTTCCATGTTTTGGTTTTAAGCAGGAAGTTTAATTTTGGAATCATCTGATTGGAGCACTTTCTTCTCTGTGTTTGATGGGTTCCCTTTTATTCTCTAAAAAAATTGAGAGAATAGTTCAGCCTATGAATTTCAAGTATTTTTGGTCTGTCAAGATTTCAAAGGACATTATTTTGCTGTGCAGAACTGAAAACAAGAATGAAGACCAGGCCTGTTCCTTTAAATAAAGCTGGTCAGTAAAAAAAGAAAGAAGGAGAGAAACAAAGAGAGCGCAGGAATAAATAATTTGCGCATCAAAAAATGTTAAATATTTACTTTAGTAACAGCACTGTCAAATCTGAAGGTGGGACTTGTTCGACCGGTGTCCGCTTCACAGAACACTCCCAATGCCTTCGTGTTGAATTATTGACAGACGACCACTGCCACGCTCAGATGTGGATGAAAGCCGAGGCGAGACGAAAAGGTGGAGCTGAGGTCATTTCAAGCGAAGGTATAAACGGAGCGCTGGGAGGAAAAAAATGGATTGACTTTGATGTGGCCTTTCAGGGACAGATGATAGCTTTACATCTCAGTCAGGAGGAGAGGCAGATGAGATCAGAGCTTTTTTTTTTTTTTTTTTACTGGAGCACTTCATGTGACGTAGCCTTGTGCCTTGATTCACCCATGCAGCATGGAAACTTTTTATGGCAGGCGATGGATGTTAATAACCCATCTTTGTTGCCTCAGAAGCACAAAGCATCAATTTTTCACAACCCCACATTGAGATGATGCAGTTTTTAAACTGACTGACCTTCAGAAGCAAGGATGCTAATCAATGAACCAAAAAGAGCCGAGCTAAAAATATGTCAAGTCAAACGGGGTCCTGTTAGATGTCTTGAGTTTTCTGCTTGATTCAGTTTTAATATCGATATTTTAAACCGACTGTCTGCAAATTCATCTTTTATAGTTTCATTAGCTGTAGATGCTGTTAGCTTTACATGAGCTAACAGCATCAGATCAGCTGTGACTCACCTCCTGCTCTACCTAGGATGGATTTTGGATTATGTATAAGTTATGCAACAGTTTTAAAGATTATATGTCTGTGTGCTTTTCAGGTTTTGTATTTGTTTTGAGAAAATGAGAATAGATGGCATTTCTTTTTTTTTTTTTTTTTTTTAGCCTTTCTCTTTTTAGCCGTCAGTGACTATATTATGAACAGAGGCGACGCACGTGTTCTGTTTTTGAGGAAGAAAGTAGCTCCATTGCGGGGAAAAGAACTGTACAGTTTGGAAACAAAGATTATTTTAAAAGGTTGCCAACATTTCCAAATCTAACATGCAGTGGTGAGCACCGCTAGATAAATGATTGTGGCGCTATCTCTAAAGCACTAATTATAAACATTAGTTCCACCAAGTGCGATGCCAGCACAGTATTTAGCATAATGCTAAAGCCCTAAGCTTGTCCTTAAATGAGGAAATAAGAGCATGAGTATAAAAGTCTCCTTAAAAATTGTAACAGTCGATACATGACCCATTAGCATCATTAGGTATGATCTGTTCTCTGATTATAAAAATATTCAACTTGAGAGTCAAACTGGATGGTCAACGGTAAGATCTCTTTTAGTCGTGTTGTCTAGGGGAGAGATGGGATTAAACACACATGGACAGACCCAAGTTTATCACCAGTACAAAGAGAACATCAAGTTTTTGGCACTATTAGCAGCAATTTCTGACTTTTTAAAAAGTCTTTTCTCCACTTTCCTCCTCACCAAAGTTTCTCCACTCTGCTTTTTCAGCTGGAAGGACGGCTTGGGCTTCTGTGCACTCATTCATCGACATCGTCCAGAACTCATAGACTACGGGAAACTGCGCAAGGTGAGCGAGTTTACTTACTTCCCTAAAGCTACACCAATAACTCAGAAAAAGCCTGCTGACCTAAAAAGTGGAAAATCCTTGTAGCAGTTTTTTTTATTTATTTAAACCTAAAAGCTGAGTTTAACGGTCACTATGATCTGCTTTTGACAGGATGACCCCATGACCAACCTGAACACAGCCTTTGACGTGGCAGAGAAGTACCTGGACATCCCCAAAATGTTGGATGCAGAAGGTGAGCTGGCGGGAAACTCAAATTGTAAAAGAATGAAATGGAAACCAGACAATCTCACACCCTAGAAAACCAAAACATGCTCTTTCTGAAGAACCGTTTAGCCGGATAAAGGTTCATAGCGGGACAAAGAGGTCACCATAAGTCAAATAATCTTTTTTTTTATATACTTTGCACTTTGAAATCTGGCAGCCATGCTCTGCAGAGGTGTGCACAATGAGCCAAACTTCTTTGAAAGTTTACCTCTGAGTCACTCCAGCTGGCTCTGAGTTGATTGCATTTAAAAGTATTATTCACTCTCAGCAACAACTGAACAAAAACTAGAGTGAAAGAAGCTGTGAGCTGGAATGTCTTCGTCTCTCATGTCTGCTGACTCTTCCACATTTTGGATTGCCACAAAATTCAACATATTTTATTGGGATTGCACCACAAATACTGGATTAGATTTGGATCTGGGCTTTGAATGGACTTATCTAAACAAATCCATTGTAGTTTCATGTCTATTCTCGTAATATTCGACTGTATGCTTGTAATTTTATTTTCTTAGCATGGCCCTAATACTCAGTTGTAGAATACAAATGCAAGCCACACTTTTCAGATCTCTATTTAAACAATAACAAAAAAAAAACGTGTCTTTCATTTCCCTTCACAGTTGTGCACCATGTGTTAGTTTGTCACATAAAATCCCAATAAAATACGCCGACACCTGTGGTTTTTGTGGTGTAATGTCTTGTACATGAAGCTGGGCTTCCTCTGCCATCTGAAGGAGCATGTTTTGGGGTTTCTTGTCACAGCTGTGCACACAGTGCGGATATTTTCTGCGGAATGTAAACAGTACAAATAAACGAAGCCTGGCTGACGTCAACGCTGCATCTCCAAATACGGTTTCCTCTTGTGAGTAGCTGCGAAGGACAAAGTCAGGACTCAGACCTTCACCTCTGGTCTGTTTTGCTCTACAATTAACGTGATGAGCTCTACTCCTAGTTCCTTCATTTGCCTCCCTCAGGCCCCTCCACCCCACATCCATCCTCCTGACCTCCTCTCTTCCCCACAGACATTGTAGGCACTGCCCGTCCGGATGAGAAGGCCATCATGACCTACGTCTCTAGCTTCTACCACGCCTTCTCAGGCGCCCAAAAGGTATCCTGGATGCAGAGTCCTACCCTGTCCTCCCTTTTTTTTCCCCCCTACCTGTCTGCGCGTGTGTGTGTGTGTCTCTTAACAGTACTCTTCTCTCTGCAGTGCACAGCGCTCCTTTACTTTCCGCATGGTTCACGCCACCACAAAATGCATGATGGGACTACGTCTTGTGTTGTTAGATGCGATGAGCGCAGGCGGCCCTCCAGTCTACCTTGTTGTTTCGCCAGTCATTCCGCGTTTCCTCTCACCGAAACGGAAAGCCGAGCGGAGCGCCTCTGATCTGCATGATGGCGATTGTCTGCAATAGCCGACCGCGCGGTTGACACAAATTCGTCTCTCGCCGCCACCGGATGGGAAACGAACCCGTTTAAACAGACAGCTCTGTTTAACCTCCAGAGCGACGGCTCGACTAGAGAGCAGAGGAGTGAGCGAAACAAAAACTGGCATTTCAAAGTCAAAACAGCGAGGCTTTAGTTGGCTTCAATGGCCGTGGCCCGTCTGGTTTGAGCGATTCTGTCAGACTTCCTGCTTCTCTAAGAGAAAGACTGTCTGGGTAATGAATAACGTTTTTCTCTGACAGCTGCTGTAATCTTAGCAACTCTTTTAAGCAAGTCAACTAAAACAAGTCAGCGTTTATAACCAAACCGAGATGCATCAGACTGGAGCTGGACACTTGAAGGCATCACTGATCAGAGTTAATAGGAAAAGATTGAGCCACCTTAATTGACTTAAAGGGGCAGCGTTGTAAAAAATATCAACTTTAAGCTTTACATCATGTCTTAATGTTATTCACTCATCCAGAAAAATAAATGGAGTGTTGCCTTGATTCTTTTATGCATGTCCATGGCAACCATTCAGCTGTGCAAAACATCTGGGTGGACCTAGCCCCGCCTTTAAAAACGAAGCTCCTCCTCAGAGAAGCAGTTTCCAAGTTTCCAACTCGCGTGGCTTTCCTCCCGTTGTCACTCCCCCACCCGGCTCCTTCAGACTAGCCTGCAACAATTAGCAGGTGGAACTGCTGAGCTCATTGTAGGAGCTACTTCTCAGTGCAACGCTAGTAAAATTATTGTTAAAGGGTAAATAGAGGAGCCATGTTGTGATGACTTCCTGAAGGTGGAGATTCAGAAAGAGCAGGAGTTTCTTAAAGAGACAGAGGCCCAATTTCAAATTTCTTTTAAATCCTATTTCATATCTATAGCATGTTTATAACAAAGTTAACATAATTACATGACTGTGCTATAAAATGGCACTATGTGCCTAGAACAAATCAGTGTTCGTAACCAAACTGAGAGAAGTCAGACTGCAGCTGGACACTTGAAGGCGTCGCAGATCAGAGTTCGACTTTAAACACAAATAAAAACGCTACCATCTTTTTTTCTGTATTTCCTTGTGCTCCCCACTGGAAACCTCAAGTTGACTGGAGGACCCATGCAATTCATGATTGCGCCCCCTGCTGGCCCCTTTTGTTCTCTGCACACTTTTACTCTGCATTTTTCTCCTCTGTCCTCTCTCCCTTTTCCTCTGTTCCTTGGGCAGACATCATTAGCACCTTGAGGCCAGATGAGAAGGCCGTCATGACTTATGTGTCGTGTTACTACCACGCGTTCTCAGGCAAGCAGAAGGTGAGAATCGAACCAAAAGAGCCAACAAGTCCTAAAAAACCGTCTCCAGCGAGTTAGTAGGAAAATGACAGTGTCTGTCTGTGTAACTCTGTTGTAGCAGTAGCAATAGTTCACCCTGAGTGTTGAAATGGTGAAAGTACTGCGTAAGGAAAGTGAAATTCTGAGCAGATTGTTTTTGCTTTTTTTATTCTGCTGAAATTATTGGCGTTTAAATACAGTCACTGTTGTATTGTAGTCAGTTTTTCATGATGGATTGAGGTTTTTTATTGTGGGATTGAATGATAACGCAACAAGTAACTGAAAAAAATTATACAACAAAGTAAAATACATTAGAACTTGTGAACTAATTACAATTTACTGTAAATTATCTCTAACTCAGACCGCGTCAAATTATTCTAGAGCTCCTACAAAGTCTTGAAGTCTGGAAAATAATTAAATATTTTGTATGAATATGGAAGAAAATGTTATTAGTTATGGAAAATGCTTTAATTCCCAGAATTTGTTGCTTATTCTGTTTAATTCCATGTTTAAAAGAAAAAAGTATAATAGTACTCAACAAATATGGTGTTGTTTATTTTACATTGTTTCATATTAAAATGTTTTGCTTCATTTTTTATTGCCAAATTACACCTTGATTCCAACAATTTACCCATCAGTATTTGAATGGCAAATTTAGTGCATTCAGAAATGGGACGCACCGATAAAATCGACCGGCTGATGAATGGACTCTGGTTTCCTTCGTTTTGGGAGATTGGCAATAATCTGTTACTTGAATTGGAGGCTGATCTTATCTACCTCTGCAAAGGTCTGAAAATCCATCGCTGTCCTTTTATCTCTGCTGAGAATGACGGGTTTCCACACCAGATCACGTCTGTACCTGAGCGGTTAACAATAGGCTCATCACTGTTCTCAACTTAGAACATTTTCACTAAATTTGGTGACTTTTCAGACAAAATCGAAAGGTAACCAGAAAACTGGAATCAGCATCCCAATTCAAAAACTCAAATTGGAGCTGTTACTGGTTCAGCTGGTCCCTGTGATAACTGAACTGGGTCTGAGATACATGAAACCACTTTTTAGATAAAGGTGCAGAACTGTGGCTTTAGAATCTGCATCCGTTTTGGGTCATTTGGCTGAAATTTGCTTTCTCTTGGGTGATCCCACATTGAAACTTGTTGTGGAACGGATAAATCAGGGTAGCATTAAACTCAACTCTAGTCCCTTAAAAAAACAAAAAAACTACACACTATTCTTAAAAGCCAGGAAAACAAACTATTTAAAAAGCTCCAACATTTTTGGTAAGAACAGCTAAACATTTAGCCACAAGTATGTCTTTACAACTCGCTAAAAGGCTTTTTGACAACAATAATCACTTGGGTCATTTAGGCCCATAATGAGGGTGCGTATGTATATACCCTGTAAACTGATAGTAAATCAATTCAGCAGCAGCATCTGACAACAGGTTTACGTGTAAAACATGATGATACTGATTGGGCTGGATCTCTGTCAGGACGTCCTGTTAAATCCGCTGCCCTTAAAATCTTCCTGGGATCGTCTGGCAGGGCGACCGACTCTCGTGGACCCGTCTGTTAGTTTTCACATTAAAACAAAGAGAAGTGTTTCTTCCTCCCTCCTCCTGTGTAGAACCTCAGATTGCAGCCTGTGGGCAGAAATCTCCCCATAAACACCATGAACCTCGCATCACTGCACTGGTTTGTACATGGAAATTATCACCAGGCTTTTTATTACCTGAAGCTGCAAACAGGCCTGTTTGCTATTAAGGCCTGTTGTAGTAACAGATGAAACTTACTGAAACTCATTGTATTTTAAGTTTCATTGGCTTTTACACTAAAAACAAAAACAACAAAAAAACAACATACACACAAACTCTTACCAACTATTTTTAGTCTAGTGACAATATTTTAGTACACTTGAAATGAGACAAAGCTAAACTAATAATTCCTTAATTTCCTTAACATTGGAAAGTATTTTTTTATAAGTGAAATAATTTGCCATTTAACCAGCACTTTTCATCCATATTAAGGAATCCTTTATCTTGCAGAAAAGTTACTTGTAAGTTATTTTGGTCTTATTTCAGGTGAACCAACATATTTTTGGTCTAGAAACTAGACCAAAAATGCTTTTTTTTGTTTTTGCGGTGTATCGAGAGTCAAGTTCTCCAACTTCCAATGATGAAGCTTTACACTGCAGCCATGAAACAGAAGCTTTACATCATCATGCAGGTAGACTTATTACCAAATGTGGAGTATATTGCTACGTTCAGTCACTTTGCCCACAGAGGCTTCCTGGATGAAAAGTTGCAGCTCTAATCAGCAGTTCTTGCTCGCCGCCAGAACAGAAAGCAACATGAAGGGGGTCGGCGCTCTCGGCTAAGCGGCCCCGTTGTGCAAACATTTGCTCACAGTAGCACAACCTGCACATCCTGGCTCTCCTTTTAAGGCCGCTACTCTAAGAGGGAATCTCGGACCGAGCCAAGTTTTCCTTGTGATGTTTGGACAAAGGGGAGCTGGAGGCAGCCCTCCATGTGGGATGAGAGTCTCCGAGCCGTGAAAGGGGTTACGAGTTTTGAGAGTTGAGTTTTATCTTCTCTTTATGTAAGGACATGTCTGTGTTAGCTTTTAATCTCTCTTAATTTCCTTTTATTCCAAGGCTCAAGCCTCTAAAATCCCAGTTACAAACTTTTTTGTCTTTTTTTTCTCAACCAAATCGGCTTTATTTTCTACACTTTGCATGCCGCTGTAATTGCTACCTTTTTTTTCTTCAGTGCATACATTTCACACACAGAAACAGCAAATTGGTTTATTTTTTTTAGTTCTAAATTTCAACAAATACCATCTTAAGGGGCTTTACAAGAGATGCAGATTCAGTTTAGAGCAAATTATATATAATCCATATTCAGTTCCAATAAATACAGATCATTCCAGAGCAGTCTAAACATATTCACATTCTAGATCCAGTGCACTTTTATTCCTTCCTAAATATACAGCTCATATAACGCCAGCTGGTAGTACAATGAGTAATTGATTTAAGTAAGTATAGTTTAATACATTCAGAAAGCTTGTAAGTAAATGGTCATCTTCCATTTCTCCTAGTTTTTTATTTATATTTTTACTATTTTATTGACTTCCTTTACAAACTCACAAACCTTGCCACAAAATACGTAAAGTAACATGAACTTTTAGAATGTTTTTTTCCTCACTTCTATTTGCTATTCAATAGTTATTACATTTGTGTAACATAAGTACCACCTCGTACATTCTGATTTTTAGTTAGCCTTGCTAAGCTAGTTAGCATGCTAGGCTAGCTAGAGGAGTAAAGCAGGTTCAATTTATGTTCAACAATCAGCCAGTCAGAAAGATGAGGTAAGGTAATTTTATTTACATAGCACATTTTCAGCAACAAGGCAATTCAAAATGCTTTACATGAGTTAAGAGGAAATAAAATGACAAACCAAAGGAAAGAAAAAAGAGGAAAGAAAACTAATCTAATGTTGTTCTAAAGTATGTAAACTATGTATGTAGTATGTTCAGAGTTGCTAAGTATCTAATTCCATTTCTAAATAGTGAGTACTCTACAGTTTCTGATAAAATAAGATAAAGAGTGACTGATCTAATTCCTTTTCTGGGTTAAAATGAGTACTCCACAATTCTAAGTTTATTCTAAATCTTTTTCTGGGTTAAAGTAAAACTAAGCAGTGATTGTTCCTGTTAAGTATTCTGAATTCCAAGGATGGCAACTAATATTTTAATGGATTATTTTAACTTATAGTTTACAATAATGATTGAAAAACAGAATTTGATCGAATATATATAAACATTTTCAGATTATATGCAAAACAAAGTATTTTTCAATCTTTTTCTAATTTTCTAGTCATTTTCTGAGACCCCTCTTTGAAAAACAATGCTCTAGATGTCACACTTTTTTTCTGTTTTTTTTTTTTATTTTTATTTTTTTAAATAAAACACAAACCCAGAGTCGTCCTGATTCCATCAGTATCAGAGCGTTTGCTGATTAATTGCCCGATTTTTCCCTAAAGCGATTCCCTTTAGAATTCTCTGTGGGTGGTTCGGATTGATTTATTGCAGCCAAACGTAAAAAAAAAACAACAAAAAAAACACTTTAACTTCACAGAGCTTTCTTTAGATAGACGTGTGCGGGTATTGTGGATGGCTGAAGTCACGTTGTTTCTTGCTTTGCCCTGGTGGTTTAGGCGGAGACGGCAGCCAACCGGATCTGCAAGGTGCTGGCGGTGAACCAGGAGAACGAGCAGCTGATGGAGGACTACGAGAAGCTGGCCAGTGATGTGAGCATTCCCCTCTCCTTTCCTTCTGATTTGTCTCCTCATTTATTCCATTTCTCGCTCTCTGCGCTGCATCCCCGCCCTCTCCACCCTTGGGGGATGTTTGTGCTGCGTTCAGGTGCAGATAAGGCGGATAATGATAAACATGTAGCCAGCCAGACAAAATAGGACTTGTATTGAGTTCTGTGCATTGTGCAACACTTGTGATTGTTATCAAATCATACCGCAGCCTTTTTTTATTAATTTTTTTACATGTTGTAGTCTGTGGACTGTCTGCTGTTTATGCAGGCTCAAACTAGAACTAGTTGCCATGGTACAAGCTTACATGTCTACAATTACTAACTAACCAAAACTCTTGTAAACACAGAAATATTTACGCACTTTGAATTCTTACAAACTTCACTGTATTTTATCGGGGTCTGCAGCAGCCATCTAAGCCCTCAGTCTTCTGCCATAAACCAGTTTAGAGCCTCAAAACAACTTGCCAAATGTTTAAAGAGTCACAATTATGTTTCTATTTTTAAGATTTAAAGTAAGTGGAAAACAAAACAAAAGAGAGGAGGGTAACATTTTCTTCAACTGGGATAATTGTCATTTGTGGAAAACTAATGACAAGAACATTAGCTCTAAACACATTACTGGTATTTTTTTTTTCATTCTCCTGTGGCAATTCAATACAATTATTCCATTAAAAAAACTTGCATTTATTATATATATAAAAAAGCACAGCAACATGTATTTGGAGAAACTTAAACTTGCTCCTGTAATTTCAAGCAAATACTTCAAGTGGTTGCCTTGTATTTACTTAGAAGATAAATGTCAAACACTTTAAAAACAAGCTGCTGATTTTTTTTATTACTGTTTCATGAGTCATAAAAATGGTGAGTTAACTTCTTTTCCCTCCATCTTGCAAATGCTTAGAAGGCATCATCTTCTAAAGCATCATCAAACTTTTAAAACGAGGTTTAATGATGCTGTAGGATATAAGAAAGGCTTGTTTTTAGTGTTTTAAACATTACAGATTTTCTTCATAAAGCTTTAAAAATGTTAAAATGTGTTGAACAGTGTTGAAGCGTGCAAAAACCAAAGAAGAAATTGTACTGCAAATACATTAAGTTGCAAGAATTTAGACAAAACATTTTATGCTAACTGATGATTTCTGCTTTTTCTCCTCTTTTCTCCATCAACTACATAAATCACGCTTTTCTTCCACCACTCTGATGACCTCCACCCATTCTCCCCATCTTCTCCAAATGCGTGGCTCTCCTTTCATCATTACTTCCATCAACTTGCTTTTCTCTTTCGTCTCTGTTGTATTATCGCTATTCCTTAATGCGCGCGCGCATGCACACACACACAAACACACACACCACACACACACACACACAACCCCTCAGCTGTTGGAGTGGATCCGCCGCACCATCCCCTGGCTGGAGAACAGACTGCCTGAGAACACCATGCAGGCCATGCAGCAGAAGCTGGAGGACTTCAGGGATTACCGTCGTCTCCACAAGCCGCCCAAAGTGCAGGAGAAGTGCCAGCTGGAGATCAACTTCAACACCCTTCAGACCAAACTGAGGCTCAGCAACAGGCCCGCCTTCATGCCCTCCGAGGGAAAGATGGTCTCGGTATGTCGCTATGGTTTCTGAAAGTCCGCAATTCAACAAGAGTCATATTGTGTACAAACCTTCTCTTACCAAAACGTCTTTGAAGCATAGTTTTATGTAATTTTTAAGTCTCCTTTGCTTAGTTACAACCTCTGCTGTTCATATTTTCTCCTGGATATGATGTTTTCACTGGTTGGGGGGGAAATCTGATATATGATGATCGCCAGACATGACCAATCAAGCTGGAAAAATTGCCAGAACCTTGTCACTGAATGATTTCCTGATGCCTTTAATGTTAATGGATGAACAGCTGCAATGTGAAATTAAAATAATTTAGGTTACAAATAAAAGTAAAAAAAATGTTAACACCTTCTCTGGGCTGAAACCCTGAATAACAACTTTGAATGCAGCAGATTTCATTCTGATCCGATCAAAAGATCATTTGGATCCAAGATGAGTGAATCTGCATGTATTTTCTTCACATTTGTCAAAATCTGATGTTAAATGGATATTATTTTTCTTTGATAAATGACTAGTATTTTCTTGAACAACTCCAATCTCAAAACCTTCCTGGCAGTTTATGCTAATGCTATTTTATAAACATTTCAACCGCCGCCATGTTTGGATTCATTCATTATTTACGACGATGGGAGTGATGAACTACACATTAAATGGAATTAGGAGGCAGTTCGCCACCAATTATCTTCCACGTACCAAAAATTAAAAAATATTTTGATATTTAAAATAAAAACCTTAAATGTAAAGAATTTTCCGGCGAGAGTCATTATCTAATAGAAATGTAAGTAATAATGGTATAAACTCCCACATAAATCGCTGTAATATTTTTACATTCCTTATCGGTTTAATTTTCTTTGAGTGAAAAACGTTTCAGGAGGAATATTATTAGTGTTGCACTGCCTCCTATTCCAACTTCCTGTATAATCAGCTTCTGTAAATCACCCATTGGAAAAATGTTGGACGGCTTATAAAGTGTCAACACAAACTGTTATTTTTTATTTGTTACTAAAACTGGACATTAAAATGCTAAATGAAGACACCAGAGAGTTATCCCCAGCAGGTAAAATATGACCTGTTAGCACAATCTCACTTTAAAAATGTCTAAATATTCCTTTAAGCATGATTGGAGAACTCAAATATCCATTTAAGGAAGAGCTGAAGCTATATTATCCAAAATTAGCATCAAATGGACTTATTCCAAGTGTTCAACATCGAGGCAAACCTAATTCCAGCGCGGTGTGTTGCCTAGAACAAATACTCAAATGTTTTGGTTGGCTTTGTGCAGGACATTAATAACGCTTGGGGAAGCCTGGAAGGAGCGGAAAAGGGCTATGAAGAGTGGCTCCTCAACGAGATTCGCCGGCTGGAGCGACTCGACCACCTGGCGGAGAAATTTCGGCAGAAAGCTGCGATCCACGAAGCCTGGACCGAAGGTGCTGAGCCCGTTACCAAAGACAAAAACCAAAAAAGCCTTCATCTTCCTAAAGCGACACATTTAGCAACTCTACATCTAAAATGGGTTCCTGGTGACATTTCTGGTTTCCTGCGCAGGTAAGGAGGACTTGCTGCAGAAGCGAGACTACGAGACCGCCTCTCTGTCAGAGATCAAGGCTCTGCTGAAGAAACACGAGGCCTTCGAGAGCGATCTGGCCGCACACCAGGATCGCGTGGAGCAGATCGCGGCGATAGCGCAGGAGTTAAAGTAAGATCCGATAAACGGTAGAGAGGACGAGTGGACAGGAAACTATCAATGTGCCAGAAAGTGAGGATTTGTTTTGTTCTGCAGTGAGCTGGACTACTACGACTCCCCCAGTGTAAACGCTCGCTGCCAGCGGATCTGCGATCAGTGGGACGCACTGGGAGCCATGACCGTGAAACGCACTGAGGCGCTGCAGGTGAACCTTGCTGAAAGCTGCGGTGCTGCCGGAGTGTTACTTGTGATTGGTTGGGAAATAAAAAACAAAGTGAATTCTTGTTTCTCTGAAGCACTGGGTGTCAATAAAGCAAAGCCTTTGTGTTCTTCATATCTCACCAGAGAACTGAGAAGTTGCTTGAAACTATCGACCAGCTGTACCTTGAGTTTGCCAAAAGAGCAGCGCCGTTCAATAACTGGATGGAGGGCGCCATGGAGGACCTGCAGGACACTTTCATCGTTCACACCATTGAAGAAATACAGGTGAGAAAGGAGCTAGACCGCTCTGAACCAAACAAGAATTTATTTACTAAGGTCAAAAATGTGCCAAACAGACTTGGCCTTGACTTGAGCTGGATCCTTACAGACTTGACACTCAACTTGGGGTGAAGGCCTCGAAATTTGATTTGAACTTCATTCTCCAGGTCTTGAGACCTGGCTTGGGGTGAAGGGTTAAGCCCTCACATTCTCTTGCACTCCACAGAAACCCATACAAAGGTAACATTTTTTACGCGTAGCGAGTCATACGGTAAATTGCTTGGTGGGAAACAGTGTTCACGTCAAACTGTTTTGTTTTTGATGCCAAGCTGATGAGGTTGGGAATCGGCGCAACCAGTCCCAAGGATTCTGGTGGAGGTCTACGTTAGTGCGGCACAAAGTAGACCTCCACTTGTACTGTAGCTGCCCTGGTGGAGAAGAAACGGGGCAGGTACCCAACCAGCTCTTCGAACTTGCTTTGTATCCATTCGGCTTGTGGAAGTGAAGGAATTTGTCAGGAGAAATGAAGGCGATCCGTACGTTGGACTCTCAGAATACGTACGGTTCTTCCGAGGAGTATGTGGGAACCTTTAGACTTGATTTGGACCCTCTGGGACTTCAGACTTGGCTCAAACTTTAACCTTTTACAGATTTAAAACTTCAACCCCATCAGCCCTGAAACTGAACTTTGCATAAAAGCTTTAAGAGTTGATTCGGAGTTGGCCCTTGGGAGTCCTCCCACTTTATTTGGTGACTCAATTAAGTGATTATTTATTGAAGCGTGGCACCTAAAACAGTGACGCCATCTGCTGGCATCAGTGTTTCAGTAGTGAAATCCCTATTAGACAGAGGTTTTGGTGATTCCTCTCAAGCTACATTCCAAAATAACACGAAACAACTTAAAAATCTCATTTTTGTTGTTGTTTAAGAGCTCTGTCTATTGTCCAGGACAAAACTTGGCCAAAGTAGAAAGGAATGTGGTGCTGGTGTGTTCAAGGTGTACATATTCTAATGTGTTCTCTTCAATCTAAAATGAAAACAGTCACTGTTTCGGTTTATCCCACAGAAGAAGACGACGGTGCATGTGTTTTTCAGACGTGTTGTTGTTTCAGGGACTGAGCACAGCCCATGAGCAGTTCAAAGCCACGCTGCCAGAGGCCGACAAAGAGCGCCAGGCCATCCTGGGCATCCACAATGAGATTGCCAAAATCGTGCAGACCTATCATGTGAACATGGCCGGCACCAACCCCTACACAACCATCAACCCACAGGAGATCAACGCTAAATGGGATAAGGTACTGACTGGTACACTGAAATCTTTCTTCTTTCACCTTAAGACAGAGTGATTGCTCAGTGTGTTCTCTTTGTTTTTCTTTTTGTTATAAAAATTTCTTGGGCTTTTTGTACAATTTTAACTCCAATCTGCAGGTCAGGCAGCTGGTACCTCAGCGAGACCAGGCTCTTATCGAAGAGCACGCCCGGCAGCAGAACAACGAGCGTCTGCGCAGGCAGTTTGCCACACAGGCCAACGTCATCGGGCCCTGGATACAGACCAAGATGGAGGTTGACGACTTTACCTCTCACTGATCCTTCTTTATTTTATATATATATATACATATGCATATGTATATATATATATAAAACGACAAAATTCATGACTAGATCAAATGTGAAAACTTTTGGTGAGGCTGTAAAAGCCTGACATCTCATGGCGTTGTCTGTGTACCTGAGTAGGAAATCGGCCGGATCTCGATCGAAATGCACGGCACCCTAGAGGACCAGCTGACGCACCTCCGCCAGTACGAGAAAAGCATCGTCAACTACAAGCCAAAGATCGACCAGCTGGAGGGAGACCACCAACTCATTCAGGAGGCTCTCATCTTCGACAACAAACACACCAACTACACAATGGAGGTAAACGTGGCGACGGATCAAATCCAGTCCTCCTGATGATGCTAATCTCCACTGAAATATGGATTATTTGGCATAGGGTGTCCGGAGTTAAAGTCTTAAATTCAAAATTAAAGCCTTCAAATGTCTTAAATTCCTAATAAAAAAGAGTAAGTTGGCCTTAAATACATTGATCACCGTATTCTATGTAGTTTATTTTTCTCTCTGGACTTTATTGTCAGGCAGATGTTTGAGTCACATCCAGAATTTCTCAGTCCATTATGTCAATTGAAGTTGTTGAGGCTGCTGGTGACTAGCTGCTAATATACCCTTGCTAGCTAGCTAGCTTTTTGTTTTATGTCCATCATGGGTAAATATAAGCTGGAGGGTCGATGCTAAACACAAACACTTCTATCAAAGCATTTTCATAAATTAAAATGGCTCAAAGTCAAATTGACGTATGAATTCAGCTCCATGCCAAACTTCTTATGCATTTTATTGGTTAAAAAAACAAATTGGTGCATTATTTAATATTTTTGCTTCCGCTTCACATTTACAGACTACTTTATGTCAGACTACTTTAGTCTGACATAAAATCCCAGTAAAATATATGGACATTGAAAATATTGAAGGAAATGTTACAATTTATCACCAGACGGGCCTAAAATATTATGACATCCCAGAATGCATATTCTGTATATTTCCCCGTATATTTTCCCTGAAATTGGTTCTGAATGGAACCAAATTGAAGACTGACGCTCAGATCCAGGCCTCTCCCACCCCTTCATCATCCTCTACCTCTTCTCCCGGTCTCTCTCTGCCGTGCAGCACATCCGTGTGGGCTGGGAGCAGCTACTCACCACCATCGCCCGCACCATCAACGAAATTGAGAACCAGATCCTGACACGAGACGCCAAGGGCATCACCCAGGAGCAGCTGAACGAGTTCCGCGCCTCCTTCAACCACTTTGACAGGGTCAGTACCAAGTCGCTCCACAGAGCCGCGGCCAGAGGGACGGCTGACCATTCAATCCTTACAAAGGGTTTTGTGGGAACCAATCAGAGAATAGATGCAGAACAAAGTTGGGGATTAATCCTGTTGTAGGAAAATACTCAAATACGTAAGAAACGTGTGGTAAGGCTTTGATGGGGTGTGCATAAGATTGACATGGCAGTGTCATGAACATGAAGGAGTGTTTATGAATGTCTTGACTGTCATGAATGTCAGTCAGTAAATAATGATACTTTTAAAGCAACATTGCTCTAGAAGTTGCTTTGAAAGTCCATTAAATGTGTCAACATTGCATTAAAGTGTCATTATGAAAAATGCAGAGATCTAGCACTTCATCTGAAATGTAATCTATTACGTGAAATAATCTTTAGCAGTTAAATTCTAACTGGACAGACATTTAAAATTAGAGCCTGATAAACAGCATAAGATTTTACTATTTCACTCAAATTCATCCTCGATTGGATGGGAGTAAATCATAAAACAAAATTGAAAACAAAAACAGACGAATGAATAGAAACAAAATAAATTGAGAATTACTGATTTAAATAGAATTGAGTAAGCATTCCTGACACAATGAGATAATGGGGAAGACCACTAAAGAGAATAACATGGAAAACTGCATATAACCCCTATGTTGACTCAATGAAGCTGACCTCCATCCCTTCCTGTGATGTCAGAGTCTTGGATTCGTTCCAGCAGCAGGTAAGTCTCCCCGACGTCAAACCTGCTCCTGGCAGGTTCTGCCAGCATCCAGAGCAACTCAGAAGTCATTTTAAATGACAAAGGAAAGTCGTAGTAAGCTCTAAACAAGGAAACAATTATCCAGATTAGTTTATGTTGAGGGGAAAGTTTTAATAGGCTTTTACGATTTTGTCCTTGCGACCATGATGCAAATCTTCTGACCATAGGCGAGGATCAGAACAGAAAATCCAGGAGCATTTCTTCAGTTTAGATGCAGATCCATTCAACTATCTTACACTCTATCTGACCAAACATGACAAACTGCAGCTGGAGTGCAAACTTTTCCAAAGAGACTGAGGAGGGTGATTCATTATTTTTGGGGCGAATCTCGTCTCTTAATGTATGTAAATAATGTTTTGGGGGTTTTGGTCATTTAAAGACTTGATTTATTTATTTGTTGCATATTCAAATGAATGTTTGTTTTTAATCATGTTATTTGAGGTTTCTGTTTTAAAGGAAAGAAAATCAAACAGTTTGTCTTGTTTTACGCCGGAGTACTGAGGCCACGCTAAGAAATAAACAAAGTAGAAAAATAACATTTCGAGAACAAAGTCATAAGATTACAACAATAAAGTTGTAGCATTACTAGGATAAAATCTTAATATTTTGAGAACTCTGGCATGAGAAAACATCTGCCATAAAACGAGAAATGCTGAGTATCTTGTGAATTAGGAAACATTTAATCTGTTAACATTTACCACAGCTGTAAGACTTCTTCATGTCAGAGTCCTCATAATATTTTGACTTCACTCTGGTGATTTTATTACTTTATTCTCATATTATTTTGACTTTTTTTCTCGTACAAACTTATTCTAGATATTCTACGACTTTATTCACGTCTGAGTTTATCATGGAATTATCTCAGCTTTTTTGCGAGTGCGACTTTACTCACACACTCATAATTTTATGATTTGTTCTCGTATTACATATTTATGTTTTTCTTAGCATGGCTCTGATACTCCGTTGTACATCTTAGTTCCTGTGTTATTGTTGTTCTGTTTCTGTGCCATTGACGATATGAATAAGCCCACCTGGAGGCCCTGTGATCCGCCCGCCCTGCTGCACATTAACGCCTCTGAATGGCCTCGCCGAGCACAGCAGCGCCGCTGCCACCACATGTTCACCTGCCCGGTCCTAATCGATATGCACTGTGTTCTCTGTTTTCTGTCTCTTATGCATGGTCCTCTCCCTTCACCCTCACCTTTCCTCTTCCTCCCCTCCCCTCTCCTGTGCATGGTGCACTACCTCCGCCCATCCACCTACCCTACACCCCACAACCCTTCCCTGTTACCCCCTCGCCATCACTGATTGGGCTGTATGTGTTGCTGCATGGCCTGTGGCCCCTCCCCCACACACCAGGACCACTCGGGCACTCTAGGCGCGGAAGAGTTCAAGGCCTGCCTGATCAGCCTGGGCTTCGATATCGCCAACGACGCGCAGGTATTTGATCGTAGCCACACTCCCGCAGTGCGAGGTTTAACTGAAGTTTTTTTTCTTTTCTTTTCTCTCTTTTGCACTTTCCTCTGTTATCCCTCCTTCTCTTCCTGTGTGTTTTTGCCTTTGCTCTTCCTGTTTGAACTCTCTTTATGTTTCCCTACACTTTGCTTAAAAATCTTCTCACTCAAACCTTTCTTCTTCTCCTGATTTATTTTCCTTTCCCTCCATATGCTGTACTTCTCCTCCCCTGCTGGTTTTGTTTGTCTGTCGCTGGCCTTGTAGAAGAGAACAGGAATCATGGATGCAGAAGACTTCAAAACCTGCCTTATCTCCATGGGTTACAACCTGGTAAAGCATTGAGCACTCTTCAAGTATGAACATGTCTCTGTGTGTGAGAGCCGGACCACTTGGAGTTGGTAATGGATGTAGATTTAATGAGATTTAAAACAAAACAGGAAAAGTGGACAATCTGGATGTTTTATGGCTGCAACTGATGATCATGTTAGTTATCCATTTATTCTGATGATTAATTGATTAATCGGATTTCAAAAGATTCCTTTAGTGAATGCTTGATCATTTGTAACAAAGGATGAATCTGCAGCTTTAAAAACGCTTCTAATGTCAACATGTGAAAATATGTTCATTCAAAAATTGACCTTTTTTGAGTCTATATGCTATTGACAATTATTTCAATAATCGATTAATCAGAATTTATCCGATTAATCGTTTCAGCCTTGTGTTAATTATGTAATTTTCTGAATAGTTCTTCTTTTAAATAGATGAAAATCTCTTCTTCACAACCTGAAGCTTAAGGTGTAAATTTTTGACTATCTTTACACAGTTCAATTAATCTGTTTTTGTGCGACATCGTCCGACTACAGCTGTTTTACCGTGACCCATCTGTCACCACCAGGGGGAAAACGAGTTCTCCCGCATCATGAGCGTAGTGGACCCCAACAGAATGGGCATCGTCACCTTCCAGGCCTTCATAGACTTCATGTCCAGGGAGACGGCCGACACGGACACAGCCGACCAGGTCATGGCGTCCTTCAAGGTTCTCGCTGGGGACAAGGTACGGCACTCAGAGCTACTCAGAAAACCCAACACGCCCCTGCAGTACAACAAGTTATTGGTAGAGAAATGATTAGTGAGATTTTACAGGACAGACCAACTCAAAGTAGAAAAAAATAAAGTGGTTCATTTTTTTAATCTGTCTGAAAAGTATGACATGCGTTTCTATTTATCCCCCCAAATTAATACATTGCAGATCGTTGATCGGCCAGAAAACTGCAATCGACACACTCTAGCTCTGTCACAATACGTTTTCTGGGTGATAAATTGCAATAGAACCTATGATAAATTATGGTGTTTTATGAGACTATTTTGAAATGCTATATCAATAATGGGGTAATAATGCAAATTCACTGTCTCAAAGACTAATGAGCTTAAATTTTGTAAAGAACTATAGAAGCACTACAGCTGGATGACATTTTAAATATTAAAAAATTCAATAAAACAACCAAAACCATAAATGAAATGGATCCGATGAATCTACTGGACATAATCTGAAATGTCAAAACTGAACCTCGGTTTTTCCCCCTCGACTCTCTGCAGAACTACATCTTGGCTGACGAGCTGCGCCGTGAGCTGCCCCCAGACCAGGCCGAGTACTGCATCGCACGCATGGCCCCCTACACGGGCCCCGACGGCGTCCCCGGAGCCCTGGACTACATGTCCTTCTCCACGGCTCTATACGGGGAGAGCGACCTCTGAACACTGGCATCGGGCGTCCTGACGCGGGACCATCCTCCCCCACGCTCCGTTCACCGCCACATGCTCTGGCCCGCCTCCACTCTCCTGTCCAGATGCGCTCATTTTGGATTTTTTTTTTCTTTTTTGTACGTTTCAGGCCTTATCTTTTTGTCAGTATCTTCCATGTCCTCTCACCTGTCCAGCTTCATCACCGCTCCCTCCTCCCCTCTCTCGCTCCGTCTTTGTTGTGTTTGCTTTTCATCGCAAAGCAGCGACTCTCCAGGTTTACAAAGAGGGAGAGATAAAATGTGTTGTTTTTTTTGTCATTGATTTTCTTCTGAAAAATGAATAAAGTTAACATATTTTATTATACTGAACAAAAAAAAGGTATTTTTCTTCACCTGGTTGAAATAAGAGACAAAAAATTGTAATAAAGAAAAAAAACGTCTGTACTTTGTCAGTTTTTAATACAAGAACACCTGTGTGTGTGTGTGTGTGTGTGTGTGTTCTGATCATACTGTCATACTGTGACCAAAGAGTACATGCATACAGCTCTGTCAAAGTATTCTTACAATTTCTACACATTTGTTGCATCAAACCAAGGTTTTTAAGGTATGTACTGGTATTGTATACCATAGCAGCATACAAATAAGAAAAAAAAACGGAAATGTAAACGGCTTCTGAAGATTTTCACAATTGTGGGAATTCCTAGTTGAATTGTTGACCTCTTGGAAAAAATATTTGGCTCTCTGGCCTCAAAAGTTCACGGCTTTTCTTTAGTTAATGACTCTCACATTGGTTCACTGGGTGTAACTTTTTGTCCCCTAATGAATTAATCATTTAAAAATTGCATTTTGTATCATCTCAGGCAGGAAAAACAGAAGAAACCTGAGGTGGAGGTTTACTAGTTCAACAGGATAGAAATTCCTACATGCTGTTAGGTTTTGATCAAGTTAATGTCCAGAACCAAATCCAATTTAAAATTTGTGCCAATATTTGAAAAGTGATGCACACAGAAATCCAATGTGACTGAGCTTGAGCTATTTTACAAATAAGAATCCATATGTCCATTTTCTGTACACTCTTGTCCCTACTGGGGTCAGGAGGCGTTGCTGGTGCCTCCAGCCAACGTTCCGGGCGAGAGGCGGGTCATTCTGGACAGGTCAGTTTACCACAGGGCACAAATAAGAATAGGCAAAAAAAAAGTTTGTAGATTTGCAAGGCAGCTGGAAGAACAATTGAAAAATATTCACACTTATTATTGAAATGAAAAATAGTAGCCCTAAAATATACATTGAATTTTTTATTTCTGGCGTGGGTGGTATTTTTACCAAGTGATATTTTGGAATAAAACATTGTATTTGTGCAAAAATAATAAAAGAAAACTCCTGAAATGATTTGGTGACGCATATATACATTTGTATGCGAAGTTTGTTCCCGCCTCAGGCTGATATTTACTAACCCAGAGGTCCAACATTTAGCGAAAGTGCAACAATGGGATCTAATATTCGTAAACTTGTACCTATCCGGAAGATTTTGATGTCGGACACAGGAACAAAAGCGCTTCCTCTGTTGTGACCTGCTCACCGATGAAAACAGAGGGACATGTAGCTGAAGAAAGAAGTCATGTTTAGTTGGAAGACACTGCAGAGAAACAAAACCGTCAAGTATGGAGTCCCTATGCTGGTGAGGAATGACGTCAGGAGTTTTTACGCACGTGAACTGACCGTAACACAGGTTATGTTAGCTAGTTAGCCTTACATAAACACTCATGGCAGGTAGTTCGCTTGTTGTAACATAGACATATTTATTAGACATCGAATTCATTGTTTTTCCGCTTTAATGCAGTAACATTTGATTCTTTTTGACGGTTTTCCGCGTCCTTTAGCCACTGTAAAATGACCTTAGACGTAAAACTTGGGGGTGTAACTTTGCATCGTTGCACATTAAATATGTGTTGGAAAGCAGTCGACTACTAATGCCTGTTCAAAAATAAAAAAACATCTTTCTATAATCATTGCAGTAATACTTGTCAGTAATTGTCAATGTAAACGTCACGAAAAATGATTTTTTTTTCTAGAATTATGCGAGATGGTGTTTTTTTTATCATTTTGTTTTTGCCCGTAAAAAGAAAACGGGAAACACTTTTTCATGCTCCGTGTTTGGTCAGTAACCAAAATGATAACCCCAGACCCGCTTTGTTTATGTCTTTCTTCCAGCTGCTGGTCATTGGTGGCTCCTTTGGCTTGCGGGAATTTACTCAAATCCGTTACGATGCCCAGAAAATCAGAAAACGGGTTTGTACCAAGATCATCTTGATTTCATTCTTAGTGGCGTTTTCAGATACGACTGAGAAAAATTCAAGACAAAAAACCCTGTGTGGCACCGTTACCAGCGTGTGTACTCCTCCTAGTGGCTGGAACTGAAACTGCAGCGGTTAGTTCTAACCACTAAGAATCTAAATTTCATGTCGTTAAATTTCAGCGAGATCAGATTAAATATGGTTTTCATCTTTAAATAAAATGCGAAAACATTACAAGCAGAGGAGGCTCGTTCGTTCACAGCTGTAGTTATTGTTTATTCATCAGTGTTTTCTGAGGTAAGGTCTTTAATATTGTACAAGGTCATTTGTAATTTAGCATATTGATTATGTCATCAACTAGCATCACGTTGTTCTCATTCCCCAATTAAACTGAATTTTAATATGGCTGAGCATTCAACAAAGCTGCTCTTGTTCGAATATGTTTTTAAGTTTTGTTAGCAGGAAGTAAAATGAGTAGGAAACCTGGATGGGAAATTAAGTTGAGACACTCTATACTAACTAGTACTAGTTCCACTAGTAAATTATTTCACTTATAACATGGAAAAAAAGAGTCTTGTTACAAGTGAAGCAATCTGCCAATGGAACTAGTACTTTTTAAAATCAATATTAAGAGAATTACTGACTTCAAATAAACTCCCACGTCTTGCTGAAAATGTACTTGTTAGTTAGTTTTGTCTTATTTCTAGTGTACTAAGATATTTATTCTATAAACTAGACCAAAAGCACTTGGCAAGATTTAGTTTTTTTTCGGTGCGCTCTCTCGGTTCAGACGCCCTCACCTCCAAGTTTGTTGTGTTCAGCCGTCTCATAAAAGTGAATCTCTGAAAACATCCGCCCAGCCATTTTCTTTACTCCTTTGTCTTTTTGTGGGGTTGGGAGGTTGCTGGTGCCGATCTCCAGTCAAGGTTTTGGCCGAGAGGCGGGGTCACCCTGGACAGGTCGCCAGTTCTCTCAAAACAGATTTAGATTTTGGTCAGTCTGGAAACAGATGAGGCTTCGTTTGGATCAAGATATGGACAGTGGTCTCCAATTAAAGACTTTTGACATGGAGAAGGTTTCATTGTTTGGTTTTCTGTATTTTTCTTGGATTTGTCATTATAGAAAATTTTGTTAATATTGAATAGGATTCTATCCATTGTCTGTTGTGTACACCCTCTTTTAACACAACTATACAAAATAAAGCAAAACTAGGCTAAATATACCAATAAACCCCTAGTATTTTGGAGGGTGCACCTTTTACAACGGAAAAAAGTACAAGGCTACAGAGTTGAAAGAAAGGTTTAATATTTCACAAAATAGCAACCAGTTAGTTAAAACAACGATTATGTAACCAGAAGGCGTTACGATCTGGCAGTGAGTTCTCTCTTACGCTGACAGACTCCGATGTAAGTCATCTGGGTGGGATCCAGATGGCCGGGCCGTATTTTCTTACGTTACCGCTAATGTGCAGCTCTGCCACGGGCCTTGTGTCTGTGGCTCCCCCCTCCTCACACACACACACACACACACACACACACATTCCTTTAGCGAAGGTGTGTGCAGCACACAGACCCCTCTCCAAACCCCCGCGGAGTCCAACTTCTCCTCCGCATGTGTGGCTGCGGATGTGATTTAATGTGCTGAATATTTAAAGAACGGAGACAAGGCGCGTTATTAAAAGCACTCTTCCAGTTTTTGCTTGGGTTGGTCTCAGCTGATTACATTAGCCGGCTCTCTCTCAGACATCACATATACGCTGAAACACCGTCAGAGATTAAGTCCAGTGTGATTAAATTTGCATTTTCTCTTCAGTGATTTAATTCAGCCTGAGGGCCAGGATGAACTTTCAAGGCTTTTATTCCTTTCTGCACTTCTTTTTTGTTTTTACCTTTTAATGGCTTCGTATTTGAGATGTTTTTTTGTATAAAGTACAGCTATTAGACTGCTAATATGCTGCTAATTTTTAAGACTATTAATTCTCTAGTTTGACAGCTGCAAAATATTCTATAAATAATTTATTAGCGGAGGTAATGTAGGTCTAATTAGTCAGTCTTGGAATAGTAAAACTCATCTGTCACACACAGAAAACCCTCAACATTGTTACAGTGAAATATCATTAACAGTGATGCTCAGGACGGGTTTTCATTTTGGACCCGCTCCTGACCAACGTCCTTTTTAATTACAAAGTTCTGAACTTTTGACCACAAAAATCAAACTCTAATGAAATCTTTTTAATTTTTTTATTTTTTGTTTTGTCAAACCTTTTCAGATCGATACTGAATCAATCGACTTACTAGGCAAATAAAATAAATAGGTCCTTAATTTTGTTCCGACCCAAGTTCATGGTTCTTTGCAAACTTGATAACTTGATCCAATTTGACTGGCAGCCAGTCAATAAGATGGTCAGATGATGTCTCAATTAATTATTTTTAGCCTAACTCAACATATATTTGAGAAACTGATGATAAAAAAACAATTATTGGATTTTTTAAAAAAGATTTTTTTATCTGACCGGAGCACCATCTCCTACAAATCCACTGTGCCTCCTTCATAGCTTGTGGGAAACTTCCATTAGATTTTTTTATTTTTACCATATTCTGGTCACTCTTCCACATTGGCCCAATTTGTCAAACATATGTCCAGTTGAAAGAGCCTTGCACCTGCACCATCTTCACCCACTATTTACTCTTGGTCTATAAAATACGCAGAAGTGTTTGGCTGTAAAGGGACAAAATGGGACATTTACGGGGTAAAAATGGTTCTGCTACTACTAAAAAAGCAGAACCGTGTATTATTTTTGAAGAAAATAGTTAAAGCTACCAGACATATGATCTCCTAAGGAAAGCCTTAAAGCAGAAATCTCCGACTGCAACATTAAAAACTCTCTTTTTTGTCTTTTTTCTCTCCATCGTCTTGCAGCTGGACCCTTCACTGGAGGTGAAGGTGAATGCAGAGAAGCAGGCGGTCATCCTGGAGGAGGAGTACGAGGTAAGAGATGCTGGGGAGGCGCGATGAAAACAGCTGAACCCGTCTTGGGTTTGTAATCAGGTTGTCTGCACTTCCTTAGAAAGCCTTAAATCCATGTATCTATAGGCCTTAAAATGTCTTAAATTATTCCCACATCTTAGATTTTGTATTAACAGGACTATTTAATCTTGTATTTTATGTTTGTTTGTTTTCTTGTGGGACTTTTCTGTCAGGCAACATTTTGAGTCGCACTCTGATGTCTTCTTTGTTTCTCTGACTTGAGATGGTTGAGGCTACAGCTAACTAGCTGCTAACATGCCCTTGCTAGCTAGCTTTTTTTGCGTGTAGCATGGATGAATTAATCACCAGATGACTGAATGAAGTTTGTACATTTCTGTTTAGACTTTTAATAGTCTTTAAAAGTCTGAAATTTAAGTTGGTCAAACCTGTAGAAGCCCTCTATGGAGAATTTTTTGACTTACTCAGTGTTGTTGTGGTTGAGATGCTAATTAGCTCCTTCCAGTTGTAACAATATTTTGTGTCCACGTTTGCTCATCTTGTCTTCCCCAAAGTAAAGACGTAGGTGGTTGGGTGGGTCTTTAATGGTTATTCTTATGCTGGTTGTTTGGAGTTTGAAAAGCTTAATCTGCTTTTTAGTAGTGGAAAAACTTCCATCCTGAAGTTAAAAAAGAAAAGAAGTTCATCCTTTTCTGTTTGTTTTTCTTTTCCAGAAGTTGAAGGAGATTCATTTGGACGAGTGGAAGAACATCCGTGGTCCCCGTCCCTGGGAGGACTCCAGGGAGTACCAGGAGCAGCAGCGCAGCAATCTGAGCAAAACACACTGAGGCTCCGGCCCGAGCCCACTGCACACGCTCACACAGACACGCAAAGATCACAGCAGACAGCGCAGGGCCCCGTGGAGACGGTGGCACCGGTGTTTGGTCGTCCCCGGCTCTTCGGCTCCGGGGCTCTGAGCACAGCTTGTAAGCCCTTGGCTCGCGTTGGGGCCCGAATCTTTGGAAAAGTTCATTTTGGAGTAAATCATGTTGGCTGCAACACCTTCAGAACTGCTGCTGAAAAGTTTCTGCTTTTAAAATATTGTGGCGGACATAAACATATATATTTTACGTCAGGCTGTAGGCCCTTATTGTGAAGAAATGTAGAGCGTGTTGTTCTCCCACCCAATGTTTTGTTTTGTGGTTGGAAGACATTGAGAATAAAGCGAGACTCAAAATGGTTTTTATCTCTTTCTGCTGATTTCCACATTGGTCAACCAACTTCCACTATATGTGGACTCCTTAAAGGGGCGATACCATGTGTTTTCAAGGCACATTGTGCCATTTCATAGCACAGTCACATCACTTTTGTTACCTTCAGTTCTTATAAAAATGCTTCACATCAAATGAGACATCTTTGACCTTGGGCAAAATTAGGCTTTAAAATTAGGCCTCTGTTTCTTTAAAAACTCCTGCTCTTTCTGACACTTGGCCTTCATCGCATCGTTCCTCTATTAACTTTTACCAACGTTGCTCTAAGTAGCTCTCATAACGAGCTCAGCAGAGCCACAGTTCCTCCAGGTGTTTCCTAATTGTCGCTGGCTAGTCTGAAGGAGCTGAGCGGGAGACGGCTGCTCTGAGAGGAGGAGCTCTGTCTCGAGGGCGGGGCTAGGTTCATCTAAGCGTTCTGCACGACTGAATGGTTCCCATGGAAATTAAAGGACTTCTCAAACATTGATGAAGGAATCAAAGCAACACTCCAGGTAGGAGTTTGATGAGGGAGTAACATCACAGCATGATGTAAAATACCAAAAAACTAAATAAATTTTATATCATATCGCACCTTTAAAAACTTGCTAGGGTTACAGATCAGGTCAATCTAATAAACAGCCAACAGGTGGCGTTTTACAGAAGATCTACATGTGAATTTTCTGTTTCAATAAATTACTGGTTTTCTTAAGTGATATTTTCCCCATTTTTTTCTTTTTAGCAAAAAAACCCCCCACAAAGTCTGTTTACAAGGATATTGCATTGATTCACCTGCTGAAAAATAGAAAAGAATAAATAACACCAGAGCTCAGCGTTTCCTCGGGCTCTCTGTGTCTCAGGAGTAATCTGTTTCTCTGACAGTTATTACTTCTCACTGCAGCAGACTGATTGTGTTTATGAAAATAGTATTACAGGTGCGTGCTTTTTTTATCAAACAAAACCAAATAACAGCATTTTTCACCATTGTTATATATATATATATATGTATATATATATATATATATATGCATGTGGCTGTTGAGCTGCTAAAGAGCAGGTGGAAACGTCTGGAATAAACTGCCACTGTGTGACGTTTTCTCTCGTCACGATTTTATGCCGATGACGTTTTCGAATGACTCCAATTGACGTTGGAAGCAGACAGCAACTTAAATGTGTAAAGGATGATTCTTTCTGGTAGCGAAGCTGCTGTTGCATTATGATCACCTTTAATCTGACACTAACCAGGTTGTTTAGGTGCTTGGCTGTCAGGCTGGGAGTTTTAGCATTTGTTTTTCTAGAAAATCATGTGTTTTGTTCTATAATATTCAAAGACGAATTTTATTATTTTTGAAATTATTTTTTTCTGAAAAAAAAAAACAACAAAAAAAATGCCCAGAATGTTTTTTCTTCTACAAATAAAATTCAATGTTTTAGAAATTTGCTTAAAAAAACTATTGTGAAACTTTTTAGACAAAGGAAACTTTTCATTCAATTTTGTTTTTGACCAAATAGTTTATGTTTTGAGAAACTCACATGGTGACGATTTCAGGAAACATGTAAAAAAAAAAAAAAAATTCTATATGCAAGTTAAATATTGCTAAATGCTGGAGTTGAGAAGTAAACTTTGGAAATAGCCAAGTCTGTCCTTTTGAAATATGGATTCAGAAAGTAGGCCTTTGTAAATGATTCATGCTTTCTTTGTGTATCGGAGACTCTGACTTCAGGATTGATTCAATAATTCAAAAGTATTTCATGAAGACTTAATGAAAACAAGAAATCTAAACTAAATTTTTATCCTCAGATTAGAAAATCCACAAAAACTCCACAGTCACTAAAATATCATAAAGGGCAACAGAGAAGGAGGGGCAAGAAGAGGAGCTGGTGAGTCAAGAAACCTCCTTCTCTCTCTCTCTCTCTCTCTCTCTCTCTCTCTCTCTCTCTCATTTCATATCTATAAATAGAAGGCCCTGGCAGCTGAGGGGTAGTCCGCGCAGAACAAATGCAGCCTCTGGCTGTTTCACTTCATTCTCCACATAACGAGCCAGACGGAACAAGCGCAGATCGCCGCCGTCACTTCCACTCTCCCAGCCACCGCCGCCGAGCCAGAGAGGCAAGGGCCACGTTGCCATGGAAACATGGCTGCTGGGCAGAGGCGAGGAAGGGGAGTTGGGGGGGCGGGTGATTCTCACTGTGAAGGCAGCTCTGCACACACACACTGAGACCCCCCTGACAGAACAGACAGACAGACAGACAGATGGGGCCTTGCTTCCTCTGGAGAGCAGTAGATGAGCTCCAGAGTCCTGAGCCTCCCGGATGTAATGGAGTCGGGGTGTGTGTGTGTGTGTATGTGTGTGTGTGTGTGTGCACCTCGCTAACCCGTCCTCCTCCTCCTCCTTCTCCTCTGCTAACATATTCCAGCCCAGTGAACCTCTGAGAGCTCAGGACTATCTGACCTGACTGCAGGACTCCCAGTTGGGGGGCAAATATTAGTCTTCGTGGATCTTATCTGAGCTGAGAGCGCAGACATTATGAAGAGTCCGGGCCGGAGCTGCTCGGTTCGGAGGCAGTTCTCCTTTAGCACCATTGTTTCCATGGGAGGGCGGCTGAGGTCAAGATTTTTAACAGCATCTGATGTGACTGTATCTTTAGCAACAGTGGGACTCAGTGCAATGCATAGCAAAAGTAATCCCCAAATAACTCTGTATTAGCGCTGCAGCTAACAATTGATTATTCTGATGATCAACTGGACAAAAAATGGTATATCCTGCAGATTTTTTAAGTTTAACTACTTAAGTTTACTTTATACTATATTAAAATGATGTACAAAACATTGAAATAAATTATTCAATTCCTTTTTCTATGTAGGAAAATAAATCATTTTCTGCAATAAGATGTAATAACTTGCATTCCTTTAGTGTTTGCTCAATCATTTGTATTAAATAACAAATCTGGAGCTGAATAAATATAAAATAAATATTTAAATATGTCTGTTTCACTTAACATTTCTATAGTGCTTAGCGCTGATGTGTAGACTATTGTTTTCAATAAACTAATTACTAGGAAAATTACACTAGGCTCACTTTACAGAATTTGAATCAGGTGAAGTTAAAAATGGCACCACTTGAGAAGTTCAGGGTAGAAAATATGTTTAAATTTTTTTTTTAATCTAAAATGCAAAATCTTAGATTTTGCATTTTTGCAAATCTAAAATTTGCAGTTTGCATTACAGTTTTGGCTCTGATTAGTGTTCTAAATGTGGTGTTAATTCAGCAAATGTCACATTTCAGAGTTAGTATAGAACGGTTCACAACACAAAGCAACAAATAAAATAAGTTGAAGTTTGATGTTTGTGGTGGTTCACTGGGAGAAATGACAGCAACATAAGATCCTCCCTGGCAGTGCCTCAGATATTGCTTCTGCTCCTATATGATGGCCTGGAGTTACATCGATGTGCAAAAATCATTTACATTTCAAACACATCTTCATGTTTATTTTTATGCAATATTCTGAAGCAGGACTGCAGACCTGTTTCAACCCAAACATCGTCAGATGGTTTCCCCTCAGCTCCAGTAAAAATGCTGCTTTATCTGCATATGATTCACATGCATTTTTTATCTGTTGCTGTGCATAAGGTGTTTTGATCCAGAATATGACGCAGGTTGCCTGATTTCTTGTTTTTCTCTTTAATTGTGGCACAATGAAACGTTCTACAGCTTCCAGTTTGCAAATCTCACGAGAATGAACAAGTTTGAGACCAAACAACATGGAAGATGGGAAGCGAGTCCAGCTGGCGTGCTCGTGCCTAAAACTACTCTCTAAAATCTCTGCTTTAAATCCGGTCAGCCACACAGTTTTTTTTTAAATCTACAAATTAAGACACTCAGAATCAAGTTAAACCTGACTCAGAACCTGACTTGTTTGGATTTGGTGTCCATTCTCTTTCTCTCTCTTAATGCTGAAAGTCTCATTTAGAGGAATTATTATTATTATTATTTTTAAAACAAGCAAAAGTCTCCAAAACAGTGGAGCCGAGGGGGAAGCTGACGCTCCAGCTGGAACGGACTGGAGGTCGCTGAGAGGAAGTGTCGTCTGTGATCTGGGTGACGCTCCGCTTCCCTCCGTTTAGGTAAAACTGTGACTCTACACTCCTTGCTCTTTTCATCCCATTACCTCGGGGAAGGGTCGTGTTGTTTTGCTCGCCGCATCACACACACACACACACACACACGCACGCACACACCTTTGCACAGCTTCTGCAAACACTCTGCAGTGACAGCAAATGGGCCCTGGGGTCTGAGGTCCTTTAATCGTGATGCGAGGTGACTCTTTACCTTTCTTTTTTCACAGCTTCACTATTCATTACTGACCGCTGTAAGTGGACATGGCTCGGGGGTGATGTCAGGATTAGATCTGCTGATGACCGCCCCCCTCCACCTCCTCCACCTCGTCTCCTAGCCAGGGACTCAAATCCACTGGCTGCTATTTATTTTCCTGCTGAAGTGATTGCAGCTAAAACAACGGTCAACATGAATAAAGTACCATGTGTTGTATGAAGAGAGAGAGAAAAATACTAGATAAAAACACACAATAACAAAATGCCATTTGCTGTTGCTGACATTTTCTTCCTGCTTCAGATTCTCTACGTGTGTTTGGATGAACCGGTTTGTGCAAAAAAGTTTAACTCAGTTCAGGTCAATTCAAAAATACTCAACCGATCCCAAAGGGAAACTAAACTGTTCATAGAGGAAAGGTTTATTTTTTCATAATGCACTATTTTCAGTCCACTATAGAGCTGTGAGCTGATTTATGTTGATCTCAAGATTAAAATCCCAAATGAAAAACTATAAAGTTTGTGGTTGTAACATGACAAAATGTGGAAACCAGGGCTGCAGCTAACAGCTCGATTATTATATTAATTATTTAGATGATTAGTCGATTAATCTGATAAAAAAAGTTGCCACATTCTATAGACTTTTCATTTAAGCCATGTTTTATACAATATTAAAAATACAGTAGGTGTGAATAAAACTCCTTTTTCAAATGAGGAAAATACACATTTTCTTTCTTTTTCTTTTAAGTCTTTCTTTAATGAACTCTTGATTTTAACAAAGGATGCATCTGCAGATGAAATTTAAATTTTAGTGCTTCATAATTTGAACCGGGTGAAGCTAAAAAGAGACACCTGAGGAGATGTGGGTGGAACGTATTTACAGTTTAAAAATTTTTAATCTTAAATTGAAAATGTTTATGTTTTTATACCATTTTGGCTTCATAGCTGCCATGAGTGTGTTGTTCTTTCAGCAAACGTTGGCTATTATTTAAATAATCCAATAACTGCAATTAAATTAACTGTTTCAGTCCTAGTGGAAACAACCGCAGTATGACCTACGTCAAGCTGTGCAGCAGATGCATTAATGGAGCAGAAGATTGAGATCAGCTTTCTAATGTCACCATTAGGTCACATTACGAGCTCATCTGTTGGAGGGGAAACATCGTCTGGTGTTTTTTTTCACAACTTTCCTCCATTAATCATCTTTAAACTCTGATGAAAGACGCGAGAATTGGTCCAGAACTCCAATCATACATATCCAGTCATACAACGCATGCTGGCTGCTGGTTCACCACCAGCCAACACATAAATCTATCTGGAGTGTAAACAGCTGCCACACTCCTTCACTCAGATAAGAAAACTTCATTAAAAAAACCCCCCAAAAAACCAACTACATCCATACATGAGGAGGCGCTGCCTGTCTGACCAGACTGGCTCATCAGACACTCTGTCCACTGGGGGAGTGATTGTTTACGACTTCCCTACTTACAAGCATGCAAATCTGAACAAGTTATTAGGATTCTGTAATACAGTGCCGGGTCGTGTAATTAAAAATCGGATCCAATTGATTTTTCCCGCTTTGCGAAGCAGGCAGCATTCCAAAGGAAAAAAGGGACTTTATACGCAGTACAAGCGGGATGGGCCGCCACATGTCTCACTGTGTTGTTTCAAAAACAAATGAACAACCATTCATTATTTATTAGGAACTAATTATTTCAAAAGGCTTTTAAAAATCGGAATTAATTCTACATAGAGTTTGGTTTTACCCTGGGAGTTTTCCCAGCATTTCAAGCCTGTGTGACACCTCAATTAGAGGTGGCTGTGGTTTCGCTCAGTCTGTGGAGTGTTTGTCTCATCAGCACTGTGACCGTGCTACATCCAGGTCTGAGCGCTCACTCATGTTAAATGCATCTAAATGTAAAAAGGGAGGTCATCCCTTGTCGGCTGTTTGAACACAGGAGCCGCTGAAGGTCTGACTGAACCAGGAGCAGGGAAAAACCGTAAACTTGGTTCTTTTTATTGTCACAAAAACACACAGGATGCTTAGAGAGCTAGCATACATGAAGCTATACATGAAGTTGTTGGACAGTAGGAAGAAGTCAAAGTGCTCACATAGGACCAGGGACGCATGCGCAGGAAGAACAGCCAAACTTTGGTTCAGGAAAAGCTTCCCAAAGGAAAGCTGTTGTCATTCGTCATGGTGTGGCCTGTAGAGAACAAATTATGAGGCTAATGTTTTAATACTGGTTGTATTCTCAACAAATATTATCTCAAAAAGGTTAAGACCCATCAGAGGATATGTGGTTGAGGTTTCTGGAGAAATAATCTCAGTTTGTATCCAGCTTTATCTAGCTTAGCAGCAGCGCAGCGCTAATGTTCATGTCAAATATGTTAGCATGCTAGTAGTCAAGGAGTGACACATAGCAGGTTTTCAGAGAAATGCATGCCACATTGTTAGAATAAAATTGGAAAAAATGGGTCACTATTTCAGTAACAGCTTATGCCTTAATCTATATTTGTCTTTTTAACAAACCCAGTGAGCTAAAGGAATGTGCCAGAATTTAACTTAGCAACAAATTAGGATAAATAGGTTTTATATTTGTCACAATTCTTGACTTTTTGTGGTGAAGACATTCTGATACCCCATCACTTTGTCCCTCTAATGAATCAGAAGAACTGCTA